>VXBZ01004106.1:48756-106616 GCA_013399135.1 Heliornis fulica
CCTGGAAACCAGCCGGGTGCTGCTCTCCTCCCTCCCCACGGCGCGCACAATCCCTATATTTCTCCGTAAAGGTCTATTTTTGTCTTCCTAACTCAGCACTGCCTCTTTCTGCGAGACCAGGAAACAGCCCAGCTGCACCAGCCCGACGCGCGGGGAAGCCGAAGGAGAAAGGTAAAAGCCGGACCGATCTACCTGGATCCTGCGGGGCCGTGGCCAGGCGGCTCCGCGGGGCCCGCGCCTCCCGCGGCCGCCCCCTCACGCCCCCACGCCCGCACCGCCGCTCACGGCAGCCTCGGCCCTCGCACCCCGGCAGCGCTGCTGCCGCGAAAACCTGGATCTGGCATCGCCTCCGCGGGACCCGCGGCCTCCGGGCCCAGCTGTCCCCCGCCTCCGCGGAGCACAGCCCGCCCTCCTCCCTCCCCCCACTCCCCGCCTGCGGCCTTGAGGCGGGGGAAAGGCATCGCGGGACCCGGTGCCCTGGGATCGAGGGGGTCCGCCCGTCCCCTCAGTCCGATCCTTCCCCGCGTTCCTGGGCGGTACTGTAAGAGCGCAGCAAGGGTTGGTACGGCTGGGGCTGGAATGCCAGGCTGCCACAGGTGATGATGGCTGCCATCCTGGCCGACCGCGGGGAGAAGAGCCGAGCGGGTGCCGGTGCCACGGGGCGGGAAAGTGGCGAGAGTCTGCCAGGAGGGCACGCTGCCCACGGTCGGATGGGCGTATGTATGTACACCTATAGAAAAATGCACGCATATGCACCAACGCTATGAGTCGAGTCACTAACAAGCAGCATGTACCTTTCCACAAGTTGTCACAGCAGCATATGGGTGGGTTTTTTTCCCCCCAATATTCCAAGCTGTATCGGTTGAGCGGGAAAAGCTGCCCCAATAGCTAGGAATAATGTTTAATCCAAACACATACACGCCAATACCACCACTGCAACAAATCTCGACAAGAAACCGTATGTCTGTTCCTTCATTTACCTCCATTTTAGGTCCTGAAATGAAACATCAAGCTAGACAATGAACGGTACAGGTATCCCCTCCTGCTTCAAACCTCGTGCCTTGCAAAGTGGCATCTCAGCGCAGAAACAGCAGTTCGGCATTTGGCTCTTCCTAAACTTCCACCCGCACTACTGATCCTCCATTCACTGAGGCACATGAGCACTAAAAGAAGGATGAACACAATGCCCCTGAAGTCCCAAATATTTTTAGCTTTTACATCCAAATATTATTAGTCCTTCAGACTTTCAAAGATGGATTACTGAAAAATTATTATTCTGATAGCTACATACATTTGTGAAATTGTAGTTCAGAGTAAAATTAAAGAGAGACTGCCATCAACTTCAACGAAACAAAATAACATCTTTATCTAAAAAGTCTTGAGATGCACGTGGCAAAATAAAGGTAGAATTTACAAGCAGAAGTATCTAGGTTTTTTCGACTGCTCTCTCACTCAGGTGGGAAGTCCTGGGTGGACGAAGAGGAACTGGTACTGTCTACTTTGAGTGCACACCATAGGAAGGTGAAAAGGGTAGGATCCAGAAAAGAAACAGGTACTGATTCACTTGTGGCCGACTACCTTGGAGTTTTCAGAAGACTACTGAATTAAAGGTGCCAGACGTGTTTTTATGGTACTGTTTGATCCAGATTCTGGAAGCATTCCTATCTCCACTCTTAAATAGGTGCAGGACAGGGGGACACATGACACTGATAATAATTGGCAGCATCTGCCAGGCCAAAATAGGCATTTTTAAGTGCTACTGAGCTGCAGTTTTTTAGAACAGATTGCTTTTTTCCTACTGACATTTTCCTGTCCGGAGGGCCAAAACTCATCTCAGGTACAGGTAGGTTTGGAAGCACAATTCAGGGTGGCTGTTGTTTTTGGAGTCTGTCAGGCACGGGATAGACAATGAATGGCTGTCATGCCGATCAGTCCTGTTTGCTTTCTGCTGCAGACCCTATGAAGGATCAAAACTGAACAGGTTTTCTAGAAATCACTATCTGGGTCTAGATTTCCATAGTTCTTCAGTGTCAGAAGCTGTAATTTATGATGCATAAGATGTGCATCACAACCATTATGATGCATAAGATGTGCATGTAACCATATTTATTTCCTGTGTAAATACCTCAGTTTGGGACCTAAGTCCCAAATCTGGCTACTGTCGGCCAGTCCTAGGAGGAAAATCTACATTGTTTTCGCCCCTCCTCATCAGTTTCTTCCTGCGTGTACTAACACTGGGATTTTGGTGCAGATTTGTTCCTAGCTTTATAAAGGCTCAGTGCCAATAAATAGGATTTGACAGGATCCTGGTATATTCTGCTTTTACCTTTCTCTAAAAGAGGGAAAGTGTCTCTCATTTCCTCTCTCCCCCTCAGAAAACCCCATGACCCTTATGGGTCTCTTCCTCCTGAGAAAAGATCACACAGTTCAAGAATGACACGCTCAAGCAACCTGTGCCCATAAAGAACTTTTAGCTGTAATTGTATTTCCCACACTCCCTTTGCTCTTCCTAAATACAGCCCTCATCCCGACACATTTGAAACTACAAAATTCTAGAAACAATAATAAACACAAGAGAAGCTTTCACCCCTTTTGGGCACAGCAAATTTTTCTTTATTTTCTTTTACAGAGAGAAATCACAGCTATCCCGTGTTTATATGTCTCCTCTGCACAGAGATAAACCTTAACTGTGAGCATGGTCCAAGTACCTGCCACTATAAAAGGTTTTGACACTGCTGCTTTACCAAACCAGCCTCTAGTACATACTTGTGACGTGAATAAAAAAATCCCAGGCAAGGGAGAAGAGACTCTTCCTGTTCTTTTCCTCTTTTCCCAGGCAACCAACATGGATGGCATCCTCCTAAAGTCCCTGGTCCTCCTGGAAATGAGGTATTTCCTGCACCATCTGATCAGGCAACATATGTATGCATACAAATATTTAAATATGCATGTAAATATAAATATAATTATACGCCATGTGCATATGTGTGTGCAAAACCATGATTCATCTTTCTGTTTCATGCTAAACTTGGTGTTGTCCCATTGTGAAACCAGGCAATACAGCGTAAGACCTCCTATAGAGAAACCAGAGTCACCTTTATTTCCTGCTTCCCTTTCACAGAATCATAGAATTGTCTTGGTTGGAAGAGACTCTTTAGATCATCAAGTCCAACCATAACCCTAACCTGCCATTCACTACTAAACCATGTCCCTCAGCACCATGTCTAACCATGTTTTAAATATCTCCAGGGATGGAGACTCCACCACCTCCCTGAGCAGCACGTTCCAACCCTCTCCAGGAAGAAGTTTTTCCTAATATCAAATCTAAACATTCCCTGGCATAACTTGATGCCATTTCCTCTTGTCCTATCACCCATCACTAGGGAAAAAAGGTCAGCCCATACTTCTTCACAGCCTCCTTTCAGGTAGTTGTAGAGAGCAATTATGTCTCCCCCCCCTCAGCCTCCTCTTTTCCAGACTAAACAACCCCAGTTCCCTCAGCCACTCATAACATTTATTCTCCAGTCTCCTCACCAGCCTCATCACCTTCTCTGGACATGCTCTAGCACCTCGGTATCTTTTCTGTAGTGAGAGGCCCAAAACTGAATGCAGTACTCCAGGTGGGGCCTCACTAGCACTGAGTACAGGGCGATGATGACTTTTCTAGTCCTACTCACCACATTATTCTTAATGCAGGCCAGGATGCTTTTGGCCTTCTTGGCTACCTGAGCACACTGCTGGCCCATATTCAGATGGTTGTCAACCAACAATCCAAGGTCCTTCTCTGCCAGGCAGCTTTCCAGACACTTCCCCAAGCCTGTAGCACTGCTTGGGGTTACTACGACACAAATGCAACACCTGGCACTTGGCTTTGTTAAATCTCATGCAATTGGACTTGGCCCATCGACCCAGCCTGTCCAGATCCCTCTGTAGAGCCTTCTTGCTCTCAAGAAGATCAAAATTTCCGCCTAACTTAGTCATCTATGAACTTAATGAGATCCCACCTCATGCTGCATTGTTTGTGAGCCTTGGGCTGAATGTTGGGGAACCCAAGTCACTTGTGGGAGGCCATGTTTGCGTTCTTGAATGGAAAAGAAGTGACAACCCAGCTGAAGCTAAGTTCAAGGAAACAGCCATACTGGGTGGCCACCCCTCGCACAAAGTCATAGTTTTGTTTGTCATGCCCATCCTGTTTGGGTTTAAGAGGGACAAAACCTCAGTGAGAACTAATGGGGAGTTCCTACAGATACAGCTCAAGAGGCATGGTTGCTCCTAGTCCCTCTGATCCAAAGCAGAATAGATGCAGCGCTTTTCCTTGCAAACATTACAGGTATAGATGGAGAAAGTTTTTCTATAGGAACCCTTCAGGCGCCTGGTGACCATATCTCCTTTATGCAGCCTCTAATTGCAGCTTTGGTGCTGTTTCTCAAAACAAGAGCAAATGGAAAGACAAATGTAAACAAAAGCTTAGGGGGGAGCTAAGCAACTGGAAAAGAGATTCTTCCTGCTTGCCACTCTTCCTGCCTCAGCTTTCTCAGGAGTATCTGAACTCTCCACTGTCACTGTCCTCAACCTAGGGCACTGCACTAGGTGGGCAACACTCCAGTGACCTGACCTGCTTCTCCTCGCTGACTTCTCTTTGTCACATAGCCCACTGCTGCATATCAGGATATGCAACTCACTAGTACCCATCTATTTTACTCCACCTCATTGTCAAACCACAGTCTGAAAACAGAAAAATTAATTGGTATTTGCATAGATACTCAAGAAAAAGAATTCTTTCTCCCTGATAATAAATTCTGGCTAAGTTTGTCTTGCTGCATATGTCAAATATTAACACAAAAGTATGCATCCCTGGAAGGCTACATTTGGATTTTTATAAGATACATGAACCAGGAACCAAAAAAAATGATGACTGATTGCATTAAACATACTAAGAGTCTAGAAAGTACACAGCACATCCTCTGCAGAGAAGTGAATGTCATGCTAAAAATTCTAACCTTTATCCTTTTGTTTAAACCCACAATCTCAAAAAAGCCAGTAAAAGAATTTCGAGAGAGGAGCTCTTCTGTGTTAAGAAGAGATGGGAGAGACGCCAGAGAAGGTGAGGTATGCATTTTCTCAGGGACTGTGGACCTAGAGCCCAAATTGACATAAGGACGAACTTACTGATGCAAGAGAGGGTCAGGCACTGCTGAGAGGCACACAGCAATGCTCTGAGTAGTTCCCCAGCTCCCTGACCCAGTTTGCCATCCCCATTCCCATGCCATGCTCCTTTACTTGGCAGCTGTCACCATGTAACTCACCTGAAAAACCAACCTGCTTCTCCCCTGCTCCTCTCAGAAACCACAACCTGCCCCATCTCTACGAGGCACAGTCAGGCAGCGAAGGGAGAAAGCAGGTGAAGTGTTGTGGTAGAACACTATCGACTAAAGGTAAGAGGCTCTGAAGGGAAAGTTCTCCAGAGAAAAACTGCAGGCAGCAGTCCCACAGAATGAGGACGACAGCCTTCTGCCCTGAGAAAACATTTGTGAAGGGGAGGATTAGCTCCAACGAGGAGCCAGATGCTTCTGGGAAGACTGTGCAGAAAAGCATCAGGTGAAAAGCAGATTTTCAGTATGATTGTGTTAAAGAAAGAAGACAATCCTCTTTCATTCAAGCTAGTTACTTCTTATCCATGCTAGTTATTCTTCATCCATGACCTGCAAAGAAAAAAGAGTAAAAGGAAAATTTTTGCTCTGGCTATCCCCATCATCATCATCTAGATCCTTATTAGCAAGATAATTTCATAATTACTTGTCTTTTCTGATTAGAAATCCCTTTCTCTCTTCCATGAAGAGAGTCTTGCATGGCAGCACCGCACACATGTCCATCTGTTGGTACCAGAGGCAGAAATTGCTTACTGAAATGAACATAAATACAGCAAGGTCCCAGTAATGTTTAAAAGATAAAGTAACCTCCTGTGCTTTAAATATTCTTCCATATTACAAGTCAAGTAACACTGCTGAACAAAGTGACAGTGTGCTTTTGCAATAAACAAAAGGACAAACTCCGGTATTTGTAAGACTCTGTTAGGGGGTCTGTTAGATTGATCGCAAATCAGGAGGCACTCTTCTGACAGTTCCCAATTTCTGGGGAGTTTCACTTGGCTGGGCACTCCAAGGACTGCCCTCTCCACCCCATTGTAAATTGAATAAACAATGTAATGCATTCATATTTGAAGGCAATGGAAAATTAGTTCTAAACAGTTGTTTAGGTGAGTCCTTGAGATTAAATAGATTTAAATAAAGCCAGGCAAAACATGCTAATATCACCCTAACTTAGATGTGAATTCATAAATAACGAAGTCAGCTGGAATTACATATGGAGTTGCTCTTTAAAAAATGTGGGGAAAACCTATCAAAAGCATAGAGAGAATCCAAAGAATCCTGGATTCTCTGCAACTTGCTGACCAACACCTTGCACAGCTCTAACAGTGAAGCAAAATCACCAATCTTCAGTTTATAAACAGTTCTGTACATCACACAGAGTTTTGCATTTAATAGTAAATGCTCAGGTAGACTATCTTGATCTCCCTACTTGGACAGGAATGAAAAACTGTGGAAAACCTGCCACGTGTGAGACACTGAACATACGTGAGATGTGCCTCAGCCTCACCTTTAACTCTGAGACACATACCTCAGCAAAATGCCTGCAGTCGCAGCACGCCTGCCTCCACCCCTATTCATTAGACAACATTCTGCTGAGCTAGATTGTCTCCACATGCGCCACACACACATCTGATCCGTGATTTACTTTTGCTTGCATTGCTCCGCTGTCTTGATGGAAATATGGAGATACTCCTTAGTTTTTTTCACTGATGCTTAACTGTTTCTGCTTGGGAAATTAAGCTTTAACTACCCCAGCAAATCGCTGCTGTAAAAAAATATAACAAAAGGAAATCTCTACACAGTTATTTGCATTCAAACTCAAAATTGTGCTCTAAATCTTCTGAGTGCCTGCAGTAATGGTAAATGGTGCCCCTCAACAGATCATTCGTTCAAATAAACGATGATCCTTGCATACAGCTACTTTACCATGAATCAAGGAATCCTGTAACTGCAGTCAGCCAGTGCCATTAATGCAACTCCAATACCCAGATGCTCTGGTAAACTTGTAGCAACTAAGTCTTGTTTCCCAACCCTGTTTAAGAATCCCAACATGTAACTACACACAAGAGTAATCAGTAAAAAATGGCTCCAGGAAATAATGTAGCCAAGATGTGTATAGCCTCACACACTTTCACACCCTGATTTATATCAATAATATTTACCACAGAAATACAGCTTTTGCTTGACTGCATGAGTCTGGACTGGCAAATCCAGATAAAACATCTTCAGTAAGATAAAACTTACTGAATAACCAACCACACAGTGCCTGCCTTTCTCCTCTTCCATCTATTCTTAACCTACACATCTGCTTGTAATAAGTACTTGTTGAGTCATTACAGCTTGGCCTTTTGTGGCATAGATCTTAAGATTCTTATAGGTATTTTTGTGATATATGTGATGATCTTTTGGATTAAATAGTTATCACATGTTTGCTTGTAATTGAAGAGACATGACATGTTGACCCAAGTGCTCCTTTCCAAAACCAGATTTATGTTGCAATTAAACTTCTGCACTTTTCATGACATGAATTTACTTATCTGGATAGATAAATCAGTACATATGAAGACTAAGCAGATAGATTATTTATAGAGATGACTATTCTCTCTGCCTACCTAGGTAGGAGAGGGCAAAAACAATTGTAAACATAGTGTGACCATTTCTTAGGAAGTAAGCCTACTTTACTCTCTTATTCTGTTCCCTGCTAGGCTCAAAATTACAATGCCATTCTGATGGAACCTTTATAGCACGAGCTAATGAAATTCAAACCCCTATGATTTTCCTGATACTATTTTTACTGAAAAGCAGCAGTTTTTTTCCAGCACCCACTGTGCTGTTTGTGTAACATGGGCTAGATTTTTTTTTTTTTTAGAAAATATTTCTTTCGTCTATCCTAAGGATCAAGAGTATGGAAGAAATCTCAGAGGATCATTTCACTTGGGAAGAAAGGTGATAAAAACATCAGTGTGTACACAAAGGGGGAAAGGTTGAAAAGTCCAGAGAACTTGCAGACATTTTGGGACAATTCAATCAAAAATAAGAAATTACTGAGAAATCTCTTTTTTTTTCCTCACACAATTTGGGAAAGAAAAAGTTTAGGTTTAAAATAAAAATGCATAATGTGAGAAAACTTCCTAAAATACGGCAACACCTTTTCTGAGTTTAAAGTCTCAGCTGTATCAACAGCGGTGCCATGTTTCCACACCAATCTGCATAACTAACTACAGGTCCATATGTTGTGGGGTTTCGTTTTCTTTTGGAGTTTATTTATCTATTTATTTATTCATTTATTTATTTTAAGGAGAATTGTTCTGGTTTAATGACTTGCAACCTCCTTGAGATTTTAAATCTTTCCTAGTGTCCAAGTGATGCAGTGCAATGCCAATGCAGAACTGTCACAGCAGTGCCCAAGGCACAAATTCAGAAGCGCTCTAAAGCAGCAGTTCAGATGTTGCACCACACATCTTAAAACATCGAGAGGGTTTTAAAAAGCTTAGAGCTGCCTGGAGTATTTAACAACATCCAACAACACTAACCTAGCCAACTGATTTGCCTAAAACATCTGAAGGCCTTTAAGCCTACCAGCATGTAAGCTCTTCCTGCTCAGAATCACTTACAGCACTCTGCCACCCACATCACTACACACAATGACAAGACTGTGCCTCTGTGCCTTCGCAGCCTATTCTTCATAATATGCAAATCTCCAGGAACTGCATTTCAGATCCTGATGCAACAGCACAAAAGCTATTGTTGTAAGAAATGGCTTAACTTGTCAGCAACGCTGTCACCACAATTACTACCACTAATAAAGATATGATCATAATCTGCCACTGTAGGATCATTAGATATATTATGACTTGTATTCTTTTACATAGTTCTTTTACATGGACACTAATTGAAAACACACCATTTAAATAAAAATAACCACTATAAAGTTTCATTGACAAATCTGTTCTTAACCTTTGGACAGCTTAGGATACTGCAGGCTCAAGCAGGGAAAACCAGCTATTAATAGCTTAGCCCTGCAAAACATCTACCAGAAATACAAACCCGTGTAACGCTGTATACAAAGAATAGAGCTTGGAAGAATACACACAAAGATGCTCTGTCTGAACATGTAAATGACTTACATTAAATTAGATTAAAACTCTGTACCATTCAAATGCTTGAACAACAATTTATAGTGTGTTTGGGAATGGACAGCTGTACATTCAGAAAGAAAGATTCCAGAACGATGTCTGGAAAAGGCACATAATACAGGACAGAAGTTTATTCTGTGTTATTCCTTTTTACATAATTTTATTGAGGCTGCAAAAGCAAATGATGACAAGGATAGCAAATGCTCAAATTTGAGTTGCTTATGCATCTCAGATCCACCTCCATTCTGTGTATATACCACCATAGCTTCCTCCCCTTTGAAAGCTTCATTTCTGGATGTATTTCACTCAGAATGAGCAGGAGCTGCCAGAGTGACCATGAAAACATAACAAATCAAAGCAAAAGGGGAAAACAAATCCCTAGCACATCTCTAACAAATGGATGCCCAGAACATATGAACGAAGGTATTCCTCATACAGAGAAAAGTTCTAACATTTTACTCATAGGAGTTCGTGGAAAATATCGGTCACATTCCACTCAAGAGAAATGATCACGAACTGGCAGAGGTACAGAGAGCTGCTTTCCAGAGAAGTACGAGAGCTCCTCCATGACTAGAGAAAATTATTTAATATAACAAAATCCAAACGGTTTCACCTAATTTTAATAGTTCTGTCTTGAGATGCAATGAGTGACGTGTCACTGAGACAGAGAAAATCAGTTTTCTGAGCCACCAGAAATGCCCGGCTCAGTAAAAGCAGGATTGCAAGAAACAACAGCAATACCCAGGCTGGTCCAGATCCAAGAGCAACAGAACCACCCAAGGGGAGAGAGGTGATCCAGGGATGAAGAAGTCTCTTTCCTCACGTGTCCACCTCATCATGGCTTGCTGCTGCTTCTACCATGGAAGTCCCATCCAGCAAAGGGAAAGGAGGGAGAAGATGGCAGGCGTCCACACACCTTTTGGAGCCTGTTCCTTCTATTGTGTCAGCAAACAATAGCCTCCCTGTTAATCTGGGAATCTCCTCAGGCTACCTTCATGCCTTTACCATACCGCTTCCCCAGCCCAAGTTACCTTCTCTGTTATTTACAGTTGCCTGCATGGTCAGATTATTTCTCTGTACGCCCTGCAAGAAGTTAAGCAGAAAAGAGATAAAGATGTCACTCAGACAAGTGCCTATATTTGCAAGTTTAACTTGTTTACTTTCCATACACTGTCTCCAAAATTTTATGTGATTTATAGTGTGAGCCAATGGCTGCTTTCTGTAAACTGTGCAGAGCACACTGCCAAAGATTAACAAAAAAACCTGATGCTGTGGCAAAATGCTTCCAATATGGCCAAACTCCGTTTCCCTTCCTGTGGACTGTTAGTGATTTCAATTGCCTGTGGAAATCTAAATTAGTGTTACTATATAACCTAGATTACATAATGTTGGATTTAACATTTACAGCGTATTGTTGCTATGAACTTCTTGAACATGTAGTATGCCTCCATTTCTGTGTCTTTTTGGAATATGCTGAATGGATGGGCTACTCTTCAAAAATTCAAAACACTGACAGATATAAAAATGCAGATGCTACATACCTGTTAAGCAAGGGACCTAATGTTTCTCTGGTTTTGAACTGTACTATCAGATTTTAAGAAATAAATCTTAGCAGATGACTATTCTAAGTGTTACGGACATCATTGTGACAACTTAGTCATTCTTTTCCCTGACCAACTCTCTGGAAGTATCTGGATTATTTAAAAACTAAGCAAATACATACTGTATTATCTATACAAAACACCAAAATAATGCAAGGGTATTTGCTTTTTTATATATATAGCTTGCTCTATTCCAAACATACACATGGTGTTTTTTAATTTAATTTTTTTTTTTACTTGGCACATGAAAATCCTGACACCAGATATAAATAGAATTACTACATATTACAAGCTTATGCTTGGAATCTGCTCACTTGAACATTTTGGGGGTTAATATCACATCAGCGATAGGAAGAGAAACTTCTGATATGGGTGTCGTCAGTTTAGCCATTGTGGACAATGGGCCACACAGAAAATTGTCTGTAATTGTGCCTAGGAAAGGCACACTGTTACATCCACTAAGGGTTGAATCATACACATAATGCAAAACTCTATCGGCAATAATAACTTAAACCACCTGCAGTGAAAAGGATTGAATCTTGCAATGCAGTTCATCTGGCTAAATGCTGACTTCCACAGCCAACCTTCTTACCAGATGTTAAGTTAATATAATCAATCAGGACTATGGTGCAATGTATCTCATTCTAAAGCAGATGTTTAAAACCTAAGAAGTACAAAAATTATTGTAGTATTATCTGATCAATTCAGCCCCTGAAATACTTCACAAACTACAGATGAATTTAAGGTCAGTTCATCTAGACATCTAATAATCAGTGATCAGAAATGGAAATAAAGGTTACTAGCTGGAAATAGAGCTGAACAACTGCACAGCATGGCAGCAAGCCAAGATTAGTATATTAGTCATGCGTTAAGAACTTTGCAAGTAAAGGCACAGAACTAGTGACTTGCTGGTCACCAGTAACTGAAAGAGCTTTCACACAAAGTTTAGCAACTGTGCTTATGATCAATCATTTTTAGTGCTATTAATGAACCAACTTTTTTTTTTCCAAGAAATAACATTAATACATTTAATGTTTTTCTTCACTTAAAAAGGGATAGTTCTTTCAATATGGTGCTGTTCAGCTTGGTCAATCAGCCACACTGTGTGGCCAGGAAAGTCACCATCCCTGAATGTATTTAAAAAACGGGTAGGTGAGGTGATTAGGGATATGGTTTAGGAGAGGACAGATATGGTTGTACTCGATCTTAATCGTCTTTTCCAACCTAGTCATTCTGTGATTCTGTGATGTATCGCATCCAAGTTCAGAAGATAGAGGCTAAAGTCCCTTGTTTTTCCAGCCTGGAGAAAAGGAGGCTGAGGGGAAACCTCATCACAGTCTATGGCTTCCTGACAAGGGGGCAAGCGCTGATTTCCTCTCCTTGGTGACCAGTGATACAACCAGATGGAAGAGTATAAAGTTGAGACAGGGGAGGCTTAGGCTGGACATTAGGAAGAGGTTCTTCACTGAGAGGGTAGTCAGGCACTGGAACAGGCTCACCAAGGAGGTCATAGCACCAAGCATGGCTGAGTTCAAGAAGCGTCTGTATGATGCACTTAGTCCCATGCTCTGACTTGGCTGGTCCTGGTTGGAGCCAGGAGTTGAACTTGATGAATCTTTATGATTTTTATGGGATATTCTATGATTCCAAGTAATCATTTTGTGAGTTTTAAATTAAGAAATTAAAAGATCAGGAGAATACTGAGCCTTTTACCTCATCAGAAAACGAAAAAAGCACAGTTCTTTGGATTGACCTGGAAGGATAACTTGGAGATTAGTCCTGCTGTTACTGCCTTGGACACTGATGGTGCCCTAGTGTCACTGACATCCAGTTCATCCAGCCCAATGTTGCAGCACTGCTTTTTTAGGAGGGCAACTCATGGATAGGGTGTAGATCAAAAAAGTGTTTTGATGATGGCAGCAGCCTGTTAGTGGTTACCAGCTCTTCTGGGAGGCCAGCAATGTTCAAGAGAATTCACCCTAAAGTAAGAGTGATAAGCAATCCATCAACTTTTATCACGGACTCACCACTGCTCTAATGCTCTATTTTCCTTCCTTTGGATGAGTTTTTGAGAAGTCTGATGAACTTAGAAAGTGCCTTAGGATCCAAGGCCTAAAAGGTTTGCTTGTTAATAGTTCAGACATTTTTTCTCTAAATGACCCAATCAAAATACAAGACAGAGAATATTCAGAATATGTACTTATTTCTATAAAGCAAACAAGATAATGCATATGCTCCAACTAAACTATTTTAGAAAAACATCAACCTAAAACGTTAAAAAGATGACCGTAGAGTACAGCAATTAAGGTACAGTGGAAATTATCAGTACTGAAAGGCACTAATCTCAGTATCTGAAAACTTGGAAAATAAACAATTAAAATATTTGGAGATTATCATAGTATTTTCTCAGTAGCTGCTGCGTATTTTCAGTCAGGTTGCACTTTAAAATAAGGATGGGCCATTAAAACACGGAAATGAGTTGCTCAGAACAAACCAGGAAAGAGCAGTCTACTGATGGGCCATTCATAGGGCTGTGGGTACATCACATCTACAGCAGGATATGTCCAGGTAAAGCTATTTGCAGCATTCTTTCTAAAAGCATATTCAGAAGTATTACAGAACTTTGCAAGAATCAAAACCTAATTTCTAGTAAATTTTTAACAACTTTTTATTGGTGTCATCATGTTTGAAATTCAGAAGTTGTATGTTAAATTTTTTCAATAAACTGTATTTGCAAACAACACAAGGCCTTCAGTTTTCATAGCAATCCAGTACAAGGGAAGCCAAATTTGTTATCTCCGCAAGAATCCTGTGGAACCCCACAATCTTGTTTGGATACTCCACTGGCAATATTCGTTGATTTATTCAGAGGTCACGATGTTCTTCTGATCTCTAGCACCAACTCAAGCCAGAGACTTGTTCTACATGTTTCTCTCTTATGCTGCTTCCACAAAAAAGTCCCATTTGTCTTGATGGAAGCCCTCAATATTGTAATTTATTTTACTAGCACAGGTTTCTTAACTGACTGTGCACGGCATGCTTTCCACTGACAATTTTTGTGTGTGTGTATTCACATTTTCCTTTGGAAAGGGTCAAGCTACCATTCTGCAGATCTACCCCTATTTTGCTTTGCATTTTTGTTCCTTTTATTTTTGAGATCTTCTTCACTGTTGACTCCAACTTCTTCTGTAACTTGTGATAAAGGGCTTGTCTGCATACCTACCCACTTAGCAAAACTCCTGCAAGGGAGAGGACAAGTAGACCTTTACAGAGTACCCAGACCTATGATAACATGTAAGGGAACACTTTCTAACACAGAATTAAGATGTTAAGTTCACAGAATCAGTTTAAGTTATTGCAATCCACCTGCAATTACTGTTAGCTTTTTTACACATTTCAGTGTGTGAGATGGACCTCAGTCTTTGATACTTTTTTTTTTTGAGGTAAGGAGGGTGGCACAAAGAGAATGATTTGTATTTTCTATATTACAATGCCAGAAAACCTTGGTTCAAGCTACTCAAAGTCAGCGTAAGTTTAGCAAAACTAGCTATGCTGTAAATTGACAGCCCAGTGATTAGATGACCGTCACAGAGAAGCTGTTCCCTCGCTGGGCTATTTGCTGGAACAGCAGCTGCACTCCCATCTGCATATTGTAGCCCAAATATGACTTATTCCACTGCAGGCACTCACATGTTGTAAGAGGCATGGTAGAGCTGGGCACACAGAACGGTTTTGCTTTGAGCCTGAAACATCTGCAGCAAAGAAGCTTCAGTACAATAGCCCACAAAACCTACAGAGACACCGATGGGCCTTCATATATCTTTCTACAGTGGCCCAGGGAAAGTGCTGATCACAACATGGCTTGTTTCAGCTTGGCCAACAGCGAGGCAAGGTAGAGCAGCTGGAGCAAACTGAATACATCCTGGTCTACAATTACTCTACAATACCACTGACAATTTTATCTAGATCTCTATCTTTAGAATAGGAAGTAAGCGCATTAAGCAGTACCACCTCCCTTTTTTCTCTGTGCCTTGATTTCCTTTACTAGCTTTCCATGTCTGATTATCAGGACTAACCTATAATTTATAAAAGATTACACTCTCTAATTGTTATAGGTGCCTTCTTTCATATATTTATGTCCTTTAAAAAAAAACAAACAACAAAACCACCAACAAGCATAACCAAAGCCAAACTCTACCAAAACCCCTCAAAAAATCAACCCCACAAACCTCTGCTCTTCCTATTGTCTTACTTGGGGCCTCCCCAATACTGCCATCCACTGTGACAATCAATGCCAGCTGCAACAGTTTTGCAGGAAATCACATGGATCATTTCACAGACTTGTATGAGAACTCGTAACAATCCTAAAAGAGCAATACAAACTTTCAATTCCCCTCCCTGCCAATTTTCATGCTCATGAGGTAAGAGCTGTCAGCAGTCTGGTCTCCTTTTTGACACAGATGAAACATGTTTCAGAAGACTGCACTGAGTATTATCTAAAGATAGGAACTAGCCCTCTGAAACTATCCTTCCTGATTTATGGGGCATAAAAATCTCTGAGTCAAAAGAGGCAATAAGAATTCTGTTTCCTGAAAAAATTATATTCACAGATCAGTATATAAAATCTTTCAGAGGAACTCCATTCCTCAGCATACCTTTTAAGCAGCAGATTAGGTTTTGAACAATCTTTAATAAAAGAAAATCAGGCATGCCCTACCCCCAAATATATTTTTAAAGCAGAACTTGATTAAAGATGCTGTAGAAAGAACTTGGGGAATTGTGAACAGAACAAAAAGTATACTGTGAAAGCCCCATGTTACTAGACAGCATATTGTCAGATATCTGCTGTTCCTGAAAAATCAGATGGGAAAACACCAAAAGTAACGCATACTGATTTTTTTTTCCACCAACAGAAATACATTGCCATTTAGAAAGCTTTCCCTATCGCTCAGTACTGTATCTATATCTTGGAAGTAGACGAAATTATCATAAGCATAGCAATAACCAGTGCATTTCTGTGGAAGTACAGAATGAGTAACCTTCAACCTCAGGCTGAAGGCCAGGTGACTACCCTCAGAGTTATATTTACATTGTTGCTTTTAAAATATACTTTATGCCATATATCTAATTAAAACTTTTTAGATTCCAAGTGTGTAGCAGGGAAATAAATTAAACATAATAAACATGACTTATGGAGATGACCTCAGAGTTGGAGCATAGGAGGGACTTGGCTGTAGAACAAATAATTTCTGGAGACATTCCAGGACAACAAACTCCCTTTTTTTTTCAATTAGATGATCTAACAGACCCCGTGATGATCCAGCACAACAAACAAATTGTCTGAGGACATGCCAAATAGTAAAAAATAAACAGTGATTTTTGGCTCTTAGCACTAGGAATTTACTCTCATTAAACATGGGCTCTTCTGCAAATAAAATCCAGTACTGTAATACACAGTACTGGATTACCCCCTTAGGATTATAATAAGATCTCTTGTCCTAAAAAAACCTGAAAAGGTTTGCTGCAGGAGATTCAGAAGTTAAATATAGGGAATACCCTTTATCAACGCAGTGGAATGGTTAGCACACTTCCAAGTCAGTCACATTTCAGAGTTCAGGAAGAAAACCATTTGAAATCAAAATCCAACAAAACCCAAATCCTAAACAGGATTGTCTAAAGACTCATCACTGTTTAAAATATAGCTCATGTGTTTGATCTTCAGTTATGACAACTCAATAGAGAAACCTGAAAAAGCCCCCGTCTACATATGCATGCACACACAGAGACACTTTACGGGCATGTTACAACATAGGCATAGATTGTAAAACAGCAAAAATACCCAGCCTGGACAAATACTAGCAGGTGAAAAGAACCCACAGTAGATGTTACCACGAGAAAGACACAACAGCAGTTTAATAGTGAGAAAGCAGAGCTACAGAGGACTTAGCTGGCTGCTTGTCTCCCAGTGTGCCCCAGTGCACAACTCGTGTTTGGAGTGCATTTTCCCCCACTTGCTTTCTCAGCTGAAAAGGTAATGAAGTCTCAACAAACAGACTTAAGTTCAAACATCATTAATTCTGCTATTAAGGTATATCACTGAGAGGTTGTCCCACTTATATAGTTGTCAAGTGCTTGGCAACAATGACATTTATAATTCATTTCTCTAAAGAAGGAAAGACCTGAATTTTATAGCAGATCGCTAGCTGTGTCATTCTTTACAGTTTGAGGCCCCAGAACAGCAGCAAGAAGATGACAAAAAAACCCAAATAAGTGCACAATAATCTGCTACCAAAATGGCATCAATATTTATGCTACAGGTCCATAAAACAGAATGTATCAATTAAACTTTCAAAGCACTATTTCTGATAAAAATTAACCAGGGCCTTCAGACAAGGGTAAGAACAGGCACCTCTAAAACTTCCTTAAAAATGAAAGCTTCTGTGAAGCCTTGGTCATTACTACAAGTATGACTGCTGAATCATAAGCAAAGCATGTCAAAGTGGTCTAAATAGCAGGTTCGAGACATCACAGAGCACCAGCCTTGAAGGCCTCGCCTCTCCTCCGCCAAGTGGGAACAATGAGTGGACTGGGGAGGATGTGTTCCAATCACCTCCTCCATGCAGTCTTCTTTCTTCTTCCTCCACAGCCACTCCATCACCACATGCATGTCCAGGGACATGCCGCCACCACATGCCTCTCTGGCACGCTTTGGTTACAGGACAGCAAGCTGTTGCATATGTTTCCTTCAGAGGACCAACTGCACATCCTGTATGAGATGCAGGAGTCTGCATTTTGGACACAAGTACCTGGCAGTTTGATGGGCAGGGATAATAACACATTAAACTCTTTTACAGGCCCTTGAGGACATGGGGCCTGCTCCAACTGGAAGATGGGCATCGCCATTCACAGCGATGTGGTTTCTGCAGAACACATGAAAGTGGCTTCAAGCTATAGATCACATTAAAAGAACTGTGATCTCCGGTTGCATGCAGTGGTTTTGTTTTCTTATTTAATTTCCCCCTGCTTAAAGGCAACTTAGAATAGTAAAGGTGAATACCACATAAAGAACTAGAGAGAAGCAAGTCATTGCTCTAAGGTGCCAGTAAAGCAATTAGTGCTGTCTCACTGTGGGTTCTCAAATGCAAATAAAAGACTTGTTTCCACAACAGTTACTCCCCAAGCTCTCTGTCCAAATGATGGGTAAAATAATAAACAGTGAGTTAGTTTTGGGGATTTAACCACCACATTTAGTGCAAGGTGGATACTAAACGTGCTGTAAGGTTGAAGAATGCAACACTACAGCATGAGGACTGTAACTGGGTATCTTGGAGCTTTATTTACACATTCAAAATATTTTCAACCAAGGTGGCTTTCACAGTGCAGGCAGAAGATCACACTGTGAAGGAGAACTCAACAGTCTACTTCAGAACCAACAAGATGTGGTGTTGAACACTTAAAGTTTGAGTTTAGTGGGGTCACCTAGATAAAACATTGGTGGCAGCTGAAGTTCTGGTATGAGTCAGCAGAGGTATTTAACCTCAAGACTTCTGCGAATACAGACGTCACCCAATAAATCTGAGTAAGTTTGAAGTTGTGGAAAGCAGTAGTTCATGACCTAACCATACATTCCCTATAGCGCCACAGAATTGTGTGTCCCTAGTATCCTTGTTGTGTCATCACTGAAGCCACATACAGACATCTTAAGGAGGGTACTTCCTCCCCCACCACTGTTTCTCCATTTCTAGCTGCTTCTGCTTTTCACCGAAGTCCTCTGACTTCTACAACATCATCATCAACTCATTCACTTCTCACAGATCTGTTTCCTGACCAGTATAACTGCCATCAAAGCATTCCTAACAACATGCTGCACACCTTAGGGTTCATCCTTTATCTCCAGTATCACCTGAGTCTGAACTGGGGATGAGAGGTGGGTACAGGTTTCACTTTAAGAAGGACAAAATGGTTAATTAATTTGTTTTAAATTTAGTCAGTTCCTCTTTCCTTCTGCAAAGTTTTTCTTCTGTGATTAAAAAAGCCCCAATGCTCCAAACGAATAAACATGGTAACTTTCTTAAGCAATATTTAGCTACAGACCAGGTTGGGATCCACTGCTTCATCTGACTTCCAAACAACAAGGCACAAAAAGCATGAGGCTGCAGAAGGGTGAAGAACTAATGGGCCAGAGCTAACTTAAGGTGGCATATGAATATGTTCATGCAGACCCAAGGACGACAAGTTAACATAAACATGGACTCATTAGTATTCAGAATTGAAGTGCATCTCCCTTTCCTCCTTTTAACACATATCTAGCCCACCTACAAATTTGTTTAAAATTTCTATTTGCAGTACTTAGTAAATTATGCAATTGTCACGGAGATGTGAATTAGAAAAGAAGAAAGGTAAATTAGGTCACGAGGAGACAACCATCATCACCATGAATCAAGCTTTCATAATTTTAAAAAAATGAAATCATTCATCAGCAACCAGATTTTTTTCTTAATCTCTGAAGAATACCTGACAACCACTGAGGTTGGAGGTGGCAGAATTTTTCCTAGATACCTCCTGATTTCATTAATATTTAATTTATACATTCCTTTGATCCCTTCTCCCAAAATAGTCTACAAATACTGTCTCTAGAACCTCTAGTACTGACATCAATGGAAGGCTCCGGATTTTCTCTCTAGATCTATGGATGAGCACATATAGAATTGCAAACTACTGGCATTTTACAGGGCATCTCCAACCTATTTACTGATTCCTTCTTTCAGCTCTAGCTCACGCGTTATTCAAGAGCACAGGTAGGAAGGCAAGTGGTAATAAAACTACTGAAGTATTTAAAGCAACATCTTGGTTCCAAAAAAGCTTTGGTAGAGAAGAGAGGTAGACAGACAACAGAGGTAAAAGTGAGATGGAGGGAGGTTTTCAAGGTCTTGCACCTGGGTTGGGACAACCCCCATTATCCATACAGGTTAGGAGATGATGTGCTTGAAAGCAGCCCTGAAGAAAAGGACTTGGGAGTAAATGTGGACAAAAAGCTGGGCATGAGCCATCAGTGTGCACCTGCAGCCCACAAGGTCAACTGCATCCTGGGTTGCATCAAAAGAAGTGTGGCCAGCAGGTCGAGAGAGGTGATTCTGCCCCTCTGCTCTGCTATGGCAAGACCTCACCTGGAATACTGTGTCCAGCTCTGAAGCCCTCAGCACAAGAAGGATCTGGATCTGTTGGAGTGTGTCCAAAGGAGGGTCACAAAAATGATCAAGGGGCTGGAGAACCTCTCCTGATAGGCTGAGAAAGTTGGGATTGTTCAGCTTGAAGAGGAGAAGGCTCCATCAGGCCTTCCAATACCTAAAAAGTGCCTATAAGAAAGCTGGGGAAGAACTGTTCTCAAAGGCATGTAGCAATAGTAGGATGGGTGAGAGTTTTAAACTAGAAAAGAGGAGATTTAGGTTGGATACTAGGAAAAACCTCTTTCACTATGAGGGTGGTGAGGCACTGGAACAGGTTGCCCTGAGGTGTGGTGGAGGCCCCATCCCTGGATATGTTCAAGGTCAGGCTTGATGGGTCTCTGAGCAATCTGATGTAGTTAAAGGTGTCTCTGCTTACTGAAGGGGGGTTGGACTAGATGACCTTTAAAGGTCTCTTCCAATCTAACACATTCTATGATTCAAGCAACACATCACAACGAACAGAAACTGATGGAATATGCGCCTGGCCAGACCTCAGAACTGCATTAATCAGGAAAGTGCAACAGGAGAGATGCTGAGAGGTGCAAGCAGCAGCGTGAAAACTACTGTGAGTGGTTAAAATTGTTCAAATGAAGATCAACACAAACTAGTCTGAGATCTGCCCAAAGCAAACCCACAAGCAATTGTTAAAAGACAAATGGAGTTCCTAAAATGTGATCACAGGTATTTGAACTTCTTCAGGAAATTAAAAAAACATATAAATATTTGGTACTTCAAAACCAACAACAAAAGAAAGTATACTGCTACATGTCTGAAAAGCAAAACAAGAAATCCCTGTTTTCTGTAACTGTGCCAAAATTATAGGCTCTCTGATGACATAAAGGCAGAAATCTTCCAGCTCACTCCCTGATCTTGGTCTCTTTCCAAGTTCCTCAGCCTTTTCTTGATTTGAGTAGCCAAAATATCATCTCTGCCTACTGACAGATATATAAAGACATAAAACTTTATCGTAAATCTATTGTTAAAACAGAGTAACAGTCAAACCATTAATATCATGTGAATGCTCTGCCACTTTGCCTGTGACCATTCCAGTTTTTTAATTGACCTCCATGGAAAAACTCGTGAAAGGCCATGTAAAGAAGAAGTTGCCCACTGGTTGTCTTTGCTCTGCTACTCTCCAAACATTCAAACAATCCTAGAAGATGAGTGAGATGCTATTTTCCTTTGCAGAAACGATGCTGACAAGGTGAGTCCTCACCTCTTTCAGAGAAACAGCCTAGCTTACCCAAGCGAGCCATTCCAGGGTCTGTCTGTGTTTATGACAGATTTTTTATGAACTGTAAGTTTTATAGGTGAATTGATTGACCAGAAAGAACAAAATAATTCCTAACTGTATTACAGAAAGAGAAACTGTATATTGCTCTTGCTTAAAAATGTTTTTATACAGTGAGTGGCTGCCAACCCCCCCNTGCCTCCTTGGTATCTCCACAAACTCGAACTTCTACTGATCACAGACCACAGCTTCATATCTAAAAGGGTATTTTTCCAACAGATCAGAAAACAAAACAAACTATGCAGGCTTTTTTGGACTGCCCCAAAGTCTGGCACATTTACTGGGGATTGGGCACGGGGAGGGAAAGGAATTAATGTTCCTAACTTGAGCAACTGTAACTAAATGCATACATAACTCTGAGATACATCTAACTTTTCCTTTCCCCTCCCAAATTTAACTCTTCTAAATGCTGCTATTAGTTTCCCACAATATGAAGGTGACAGATCAAACCATGGCTCAGACTGGGAAAATGTATCTGCGTCAACACTTTCACTTGTATGTAGAGTATGGCACTCACTATACAGTCACAAAAATCTGAAACTAGATTTAGAGTCCAAATGTTAGCCCAGCCACATGCTTTATACTCAGGAGATGGTGCACTGGCAAAAACTATATATACAAATGAATTTCTATCTTATCAGCTTTTGCTTGAGCAAAGCGTATGGACGAGACTGGCTAAGCACGGGATCTGAACTGTGATTAATCTGTATCAGTTTGCCTAACATGACTGGTAAAAATTTGAAAAACACTAAGAAAAAAATGCTACAATTGGCACTTGTAGACTTCTGTTATTATTTTTAAGAAATGCTAGCAGAGCATAACAAAATTTCACAGAATCAAGCTATTTTTGAAACGAAAACAAACTGCATACATGAACGCATCCTTTCAAGACTGAGAAAATTGAAGGATGATGAAAAAAACTAATAAGAAAAAGGGATTGAAGCTGTGCTGAAAAAAGATGGGAATAAAAGGGTGATGCTCAGAGGCAGTAAAATTTAGCGCAGGTAGAGGGATGAAAGGAGAACAGAGAAGATCCTGATCCAGATACAGAGAATCCAGATGACAAAGAAAATAATACAGGTATTTGACAGAAGAGGGAAATTAGTGGGAGGAATACTTGTCAGCTCAATATTCCCTTCTCTTGAACGCAGGATCAGAATAACCCTTTCCTTTAAGTTTCCTTTTAAGATCCTTTAAGACGATCTCCCTGCTACCCAAAGCTAAGTGTCATACTCTTCATTACTGGTAAAGGGTGCAGGGCTGGTGTCTGTGATGGGGAGAGGGTTTCACTGTTCTTTAGAAAAGCCTTTACCCTTTATGTGGTTTTAAACTCTTCCCTGACCAACGTGTGTTTCATGACCTAGGGCAAGCCTAATGAAAACCCTGGCGCTGGAGTCCTGGTACACAGGGACTAGAAGTCTAAATGCTGTAAAATATGTACTGTGTTCTTCCCTGTAAAATTAAATACCTGCCAAATGTCATGGTTTCTTCACTCTTATGCCACTAACAAGACACTTTTCACTAACATCTCATTAAGACCAAAAACCACAACCACCTCCCCTTCACTGCTGACAGAGATTTATGAAATCACGTCTTTTTTATAACATATGCATGATCTTCTGCATCACATTATAATTCCAGCTCTGCCACCTTACTCCAGTTGTTCCCCACACCATTCAGTAGAGCTGGAGGGCGGCTGCAATATTCCCACAAAGATGTCCAGACTGTGCCTAGCACTTATTAGGGACAGGGCAAAGACATGTGTGTGGATCTCGTGTTTCTCACAATTTTATAAAACTCACCACTCTGGAAGACTATGAACTATCACCAGAAATCCTCTGAATGCACCACATCTGGACTGCAAATTCTGGGCTATGCCTCCTAACATGTAGCACATCTTCCCATGGCAGCTGCCAGATTTGAAAGAGGTGCCGAGTCTTGAGATTTGCCCACAATTATATTAAAGGTGTCCATCCACAACATTCTAACCAGTCCTTTCCAAACTGACCCCAAACATGCAAGATCTGACTCTAGACCTTAGTAAGGTTTGGGCTGTGAGCATCTCATATGAATGACAACTTGATAGGAACTAAATGAAGGACCATAGCAATTCCAGTTGCATATGCATGTGTTCTTTCTGCCAAATTTGTTTGTTTCAGATTTAGAATATTGCTATTTGAGAAAAGGATGCAGTTCTTTTCTTCCACATCAGCAGCCCCTGAATTTCTAATGCAGTAATTTGAATAGGATTCCTGTCCCCCGCTATTTGCATGAATTACATAAATACAATGTACTGTACAAATAATACAAACTGTACATAAATACAACATATGGTATAAATCATTAAACTATCCAACTAGGAGCATCAGTGAATCAGCAAAGATGATACTTCATAGCTTCAGCAGCCTGATGTAAGCACTGCCCTGTCGAAAACCGTGGCATTCTGGAGTCGGGGAGGCAGGGGGTGGGGTGAGGTGTGGAAGAAATAAGAATGAGGGAAAAAAAGGCAGGCTAAGCTAAGGAGTGAAAAGAGATAAAATGACTAATGCAAAACTCTGCCTATAGAAAATTCCATGCAGATTTTGGAAGGGAGAGGGCATTCATTCCAGAGAAAAACCTTCATCTAGCTAATGAATTCTCCTTAGTTTTCATATCTCTGAAAAAGCACTTTTCTACTTTCCCTATCAAAAAACCTCCAGAGTAACCCTGCCACATTCCAGCAGTGAGCAATATCAATATATTTCCCTCAAAAAAAAACCCAACCCCTCTCATGACTCTTTTTGTGATTGCATATTATCCTCGTTAATTATGCCTTGAGACAGTATTTTAATATTTATGATAAAATCAGAACTCTTAGAAAAGCATATGGAATAAGTTGTACTAGGAAATATTAATGCTTTGCTCAATCAGGGTAAACAGGAAAATGTGAAGAAAGTAATGGCAAGACAGTGCTGTAAGTCAAGATCAGAATCACTTACACCACTTAACTGGATGAATCAAAGCTTGGAGATGAGCTTGAATTTCTGACAAAGTTTAGCTCATTCCAAGCCAGAAAAGCCTCAAGCAACTCCACTGCTCTGAATTGTTTTAGCTTTTCTAAACAAATCAGAACAGCAAGTGCTATTGGAGGCATAAACAGATTTCCTATTTAAAATGCTCAACTTTAGGGCTATTGACCACATTCCCTCCCTTCCTGTCCCAATTTAAACTTGGCTTTCACAGTGCCTGCTGAAATCTGAGGTGAGCCAACTTTGAACCAAATTTAGTTTTGTCTGCTTTTAATTTGATTGGACTGGCTTTCAAAACAAACCAAGCAAACCCTCACAACACGGGGATTTCAAGCTGCTGAACTTGTTTTGCATAATCTCCCCCTTCTTATCCTAACATTACCCCTTATTCAGGGCAGAAAAAAATATAAAAAATACAATTTTAAAAGGAGTTTTTCTTTAGAGATTAGAAACCACTTAAGTAATGAAGGCTAAGAATTGAAAATTAAATCTATATGCTCATCAACACTTTAAGTAACACTCAATACATATAGAAGATGTGCAGAAAACACGCCCCAAAGCTAAAGCTGCAAAAACCCCACCCCAAAACAAATAATTGATAGTGGCAATAACCCCAAAACAGGCAGCTTTTACAAGCAGCAGTATGAAAAAGGTCCCTCTTACCATAGTCCAACTATGAGCAATGTTCTCACAACTCAGCAATTTTGAAAGTGAATGCACTGCCTTACCTAAAGCCCTACTCTCAGATACCCCATTGATCTGTCCTCTACTTGCTCCTGGAGAAGTGTATTAAATCTCGCCAAAAATAGCCCAATATGTTTAATAAGGAGAACTGAAGCAGCTAAACCACTCCTATTTCTGTGACAAATTCAAACTGATTCCTTCTGAAAGAAATCAGCCTTAGCAGTACAGATGACCTACCACGGTATGGACACATCATCTGCACATCAGTTTCCTGCCTTCCCTGGTATGAGGTTGTATAAGTTTAAAACATAAAAGAATGAACTGCTACATGGTAGTTTTTATCACTGAAAAAAATTCTTAAATTACCGAAGATTAAATTCTTACTCGTATCTCTCATAACTCTCAGGAAGCTTTTTGTTTATCTAATGATCCTGGTCTCTTACATCGCAGGAAAGAGTTTGGAAGGCAAGGCCTTCAAGTATTTCTGTCAAGAAAATTTGAAAATGGACTTGACCATTCAATCTTTCCCTTGGCTTACTTAGATTTATCTTATCCTTAGACAAACATGAGCTATATATACCTCAAGCCAAAGAAAAGCTTCTACTGACCACAGTGTGCCCAACGTTTTACTTTGACTACTCATGTATTTAGAAAACAAGGAGAAAATAGTATGTTCTGAAAATTAAGTTTTAAATGATCAGTCTCTCGGTGGAGTATCTAAGGTAATCTTAGTAAAGAAGCAGCTTGCATCTCGGGCTATTACTTGAAGTGATAGCCTAATTATATAGTTTTAATGTGTTGTGTCCCACATGCAAGTAATAGAATAGCTTTATATATAACTGGGCTAGCAGTGAAGACATTACAAATATTTGCTTTGTTACATTATTCATCATATACTTCATCGCTCTGGCAGCAGTTTGCTAAAATCAAGCAAATGGCAAACCAGTTAACCATTAACCCCTGATATTTCTACACTTGCCAACAACTCAGCTGTGAAATACTACCAGCACTGGTACAGAAGCAACAGCCAGTCCCCCGACTTCCTCCAAGCGAGTTCTTTCCTAAAGGCCAGTCTTGTTAAGGTTTTAGCTACTAGTCATCTTGAAAGCTGGTTCTTGCCTTACTGTCAGGTTCTAGTTTCCCTGGGTAAAATGAATGTCTCTAAGGTCCTGCGCTACCCTCTGTCAAATCATTCTTTTCCCCTCACCAGGTTCAGTCTACTTTTGTTATTACTTTCCCATACGATTCACAGAGGGTAGAGTTTCCAGAACCAAAATAGCTTTTCCACCACTGGGAAAAGAGAAAGTAGACCCATTTTCCTGTACACTTCTTGAATTGGTCTTCTTGCCAAGCATTGTTTCTCATCTGTTGTGGAACATGACACCCTATTTAAATGTCAACAGGAGTTCAACTTGGGCAACCAGCGTATTTTTGAAGTGGCTCTACTCTGAGCTTCTTCCCTACTACCAACAGGTTACTAATAGACCACATTTACAGTCTCTGGATTAATAATAATCCTAACGTGCATGTTACTTTAACTTTTACGTACACCAAAATTAGAGGCACTGTTAAATTAAGAATTTCTCATCTGTGTGCCACTACCGGTACTATGCCATATACATGCAGCACACTTCTAAAGCCACAATCACCAAAAACTCAGTGGCCCAGGAGCTAAAACTGAGTCCCACGGGTCTTTGTGAAGTGGCCAGTGTAGATTCACTTAAAAACTGAACGGATCTAACACAAAAGTCTGAATCTGCAGTGGTAAGTTTCCAAGTGTGCATTACAAATATTAAAGAACACAATATCTACATTAAAAGCAGTATGCAAAAAGGCATTGTTAGGTAGTCACAAAGGCACAGTACATTTACTAACTGCACAACATTAAAAGAGTGAAAAAACATCACTTAACAGAAATAGAATATTTAAATATTACTGATTTATCCAGTCTAAGAATTCTTTGAATGTTTGCTAGAGTGATCATGGATGAGCATTTTAATAAGGTTTACAACTTCATTTAAAAAAGGTTACACTTAAAAAAACATAATTATTAAAAATGAAGCTGCACCAGGGCAGGTTCAGATTAGATGTTAGGAAAAAGTTCTTCACTAAAAGAGTTGTTGGGATGTGTAACAGGCTGCCCAGGAAGGTGGTTGAGTCACCATCCCTGGGTGTATTTAACAGACAGGTAGATGAGGTGCTCAGGGATATCGTTTAGGAGAGGACAGGTATGGTTGGACTGGATGATCTTAAAGGTCTTTTCCAACCCAGTGATTCTGTGATTGGAAAAGCCTTTTTATAAATCCTTAAATTCTCACACTCTTTGGTTAGTTTCCAAGAGAAAGACATAACATATAACCACTCATTAAAAACACAAATAATGTGTGCAATTAGTACAGCATTTTAATATAGCTTTGAAAAAATACACCTATTTAAGATCCCCCAAATACTTTGCCTTTACCTGTTTTGTTTTTCTGCCTTTGTGTCACAACTGCCAAAAGTCAACATTTGAGAGTAAAACTGAGAACAGTGTTTGTCTGTTACTTTTCAGAGTTTCTCTGCCTAAGCGCTGCTCTCGGTGAACATACTGATGCTCTTGAAGTAAAGGATAACTACCAAGCAACTGATCATTACAACAAAATAGTTGTTAAGATTACAGAAGATTCGCCATACCAAAAGCTCTCAGCCTATGGAGAATATTTCAGAGGCGCCTTTGAGCAGAGGATTTTCTGTTGCCCAAGCAAGCAGTCAAGAAGAGTTGGGCTCTAGGAAAGAGTTTCTCAGATCTATAGGTACAGTATTTGGTCACAGAGAAGAGACTGACACAGCATCAGCTGCAAGCAAGCCTAACTCTTAGAAGCCCAAGGATCTCATGCATTGAAAACTTGGGATCTTGGTAAGAGTGCATGTTGCCAGGTAGATATTGTTCAGATATGTTGTTGATAATGCCTGCTTTTGTTTGAAAACTAACTTTTGGGAGATCTTCATTATGAACTTTTGGGAGATCTTTATTATGAAACCGTATAGCTAGAACCCACTGCAGTATTCCTCATAAATGCTTCAAAGCTTGTTTCAAAGAGATGCTAGAATACATGGAACTATCTTTCAAACACAATACAGATAACCTCCAAATCAACAATAATAACAATAATTTAAAAAACTTTAGTTGAAAGTATTTAGTATCTTACAAGAAACACAACGATTTAATGGGAGGGCAATGTATCAAAATAATCTGATTTATTTGACAGTTGAAGGTGCTAGAATAGAAAGACGTCAGTGCAAAATTGCCATTACAATGTGGAACAAGACACCAATACTTTCCACAAGTGCTTTCAGGTCTTAATGAAAACTAAGCTTCTGAAAAATCTCTACAGTTCATGGCTGACAAAACAGAAAACGTAACTGATAACTGCACACTGAGAATGTTTGACACAGTACACTAACTTGTAATTTGTGCCTACTCTTCCATTTTTCCAGGAAATGTTTAATTTGTTGTCCCAAGACAAAACTGACTTTGATCATCATAGACCATCATTAAATTCCAAGAACTATACCCAAATAATAACTACTGACTCTGCTAAACAAAGCAGTGACAAGTAAGAAATTTAAAAACAAAAATGATGAATGCCAGAACCACCTTATTTTGGTCCTTTGTGAAGACAGGAAGATCTAAGACTATAATTGAAGACCGTTGTATCAACTTTTCCGTAGGCCATCTCTTACAGGCCATCACTGTAAGGCTCCTTACAGTGAGCAAGCCAGCTGCTTTCAGCCTGATTCAAGGCAAAGTTAAGGACTCTTTTCTCTGAGTCCTGCCTCATCTTCAGAGAAGCTGCCTTGGAAGAGTGTCCATACAAGGACAGCAGCAAGGAAACAGTTACAAAGCAAGTTCCTGCTCAAATAATAAAAGCAAACAGGTGGACAAGAGGAGAACTGTGGACAAACAAAACAGATTCTCTGATTTAAAATATCTGAACATTAATTTGGAGAGCTGGAGTCTATCCTCATCTCTAGATCTCACTTCAAGTTTGCCATTTGATGGATGTCTGATTTGAGAAACAGTGATGCTCAGATAAGAAAAGGCTGGTTGAGTATCTGTTTGTCTGCTTCTGAATTTAGACATAGTGTCTAAACACCTGCTCTATTACTAAAATACTGTGAATTTGCTAACAAAATTAGCAATCATTAATTCTTGTACTGTACAACCACCTCCTGGCTCTGTAACCCTACATACCAGAGACCTCTTCCCTGGATATTAGCTCTTATTACACCCTAGAACAATTCATTCATAAAAAAATGTAAATACATGTAGACCTTCAAGTAAGGTTATGCACCTTACTTGTGTGACTTATTTCTTTTGATTTTTCTTTTTTTGCGTCATGTATCAGCAGAACCACAGTGATCTGAAATTGTTTTACAAATTTCAGAAAAAAAAAAAAAGCACAGCTGAACTTGACTCATGTCTCAAAAGAACACTTAAATTACCAGGATTTGAAATGTTGTATGTCAACTCATTATCAAGAACTATGAACTTTGTATTAAATCGTTACACATTCATTTCACTCACATTTATGTCCAAATTATTTCTCCTCCTCTCTCTTTCACCTTTAGTTAAGTTCTTTAAAAAAAAAACAAACAAACACCCTTCACTGACTTCCATTTGTAGACCTAACATTGCAAAAATGCTTTAGCATAAATAAATGTATGTAGTCAGCAGAAACCAGTGCCTGATGCGCAGGAACAGCGAGCGCTCACAGCTACAAGCAGAGCCAAGGGAAGGGGAGGGGGGAGGGCGGGAAAGCTGGCCAAGGGGGCAGGGAAGGAAGCTGTGCTCTGAAGATATGGTAGAAATTTTGTAATTGTTTAAAATTTGGCAAAGGACAAACATCTGGCAACCTCTGCAGCAGCAGGTTCCGAGTCGTGCCTATGTTTTGGTCCCTTATGCAACACAGCAGGAAGACAGTCATACATCTGATAGAGCCTGAAATCATATTTCATTTCATTTTAGTAGTAACAGCTAATAATAACTCCTCCACTTCCCAGGCAAGGAGAAACCAAGCCTAAACATACAAGAACGTCAGTTTTGCTCGCTCGGTGTGCCAACATGGAAAATCCATCCGCAAAGAGTCTCACAAAACCTGAGAGAGCAGACATAGGGGTAGACTACATCTCACTTCTGCATGATTAATGAGTATTTATTTTTATGGATAGAGATTTGAAGAGTATCTTTTTCTCCTTGGAATACCATCTCCAAGGAATTTAGGTCTGCTTAAGCTTTGCTTTTCACATTTTTCTACTAATTTAGAAGATATATATATAGTTAATAAACATAACAAGCCACGTAAAGCATAAAGCATTCCAAACTACCTTCTCTTTTCAGTATTTTTAGATTTGGCTTAATATATTAACATGGTTAGACCACGGTTAGGTAAGGGCAGCTCTCACTGCACTAAAAAGGGCAAGGTTTAACTTAAGCTGTAGGTAGTGTGGAGGCTCGTATCTTCTATAAAAAGAAGTTACCCAATTTAGCATTATAAAATTTAAATATGGAGTTTGTACTTTATTTTAGGGCTGTTTTCAGACTTCAGCGAGCAAATACTTGATCTGAGACACTTGGAGCTTTAATTTTTGAGAATAAACTTCTTTAGCAAAAAAAAAATAATTTCTCATTTAAGAAATTATATTAAAAATGCCTTTCATACTGGAGCCTCCACACAAAACTTTTCTTATGGATCTTTCACTCTGAGGACATGGTATTTTTCTGAAGATTTCAGTCCAGATGTGTCGAAGATTATTTTCAGAAAATTAATTCACTGTCTTCTATTCACTTGAATCTAACAGACTGGAAAACTTAAAGAGGCATGAATGTTATTTGAGGGATGGGAAAGAAAATACTGGGCAGTGGTAGTGGGAAAGGCAAAAAATACTACTCACCACTTCTCAGTGAAAGACTGCAGAATGCACTGAGAACAATTTTACAATGCAAAAATATTCTCCTACTATTCGCTTAATTTTATCCTACTGGCAGAAAGCATCAAAGAGCTCTTTTACTTTCGGCTTTCTTCAAAGATGAAGGAAGAAAGTTTGCTTCTTCTCATGGTTTGAGCAGATGAGGCAATCTCTGAACACAGACCTCCACCAACCAACCTGATGAAGGCTTCTCCACACACCAACATTAATCTAATTCCAGGTAGACACCTGGCAGGTGGCTTTCAGGGTGTATTTCAAATGTAAGTTTTCAACATTTTTTTTTTAAGTATATTTCCTTGCAGGTACAGGGATTGCTTCAGGCTGAACTACACCATGAGCAAGACAGGGTGATACAGTGATGTCTTGTGATACATTATTTGCCATATATTTGGTTTAAAAGACAGGGAAACAAAAAAATCACAGGAATAAAAAAGGGGCAATGTAGCACATGCAGCAAATGCACTGTTCTTTCCCCACTTTCTACAATAAAAAAGAGAACTAAACTTGGTTTGCCATAATTCAATTTAGCAGCTGAGATAACATTAGCTTATCACAGAATCATAGAACAGTTTGAGTTGGAAGGGACCTCAAAGATCGTCTAGTTCCAACCCCCCCTCCATGAGCAGGGCAGGGACACTCTACTATAGCCCAGGTGTCCCAAATCCCCATCCAACCTGGCCTTGCCCCATCCAACCTGGCCTTGAACACTGCCAGGGAGGGGGCAGCCACAGCTTCTCTGGGCAACTTCGCTTAATGCACTTCTTTTCCATTTAGTGCCAAATACCCAAATTTACCACAATGTGGTTTTAAGATCTCATCAACCCAGAGCCCAGAAGCTCTTCAGAGGTGCCCTGTATTTCACTACCTGCCTCGTGTCAGCAATATGGGTGCCAAGCCAGCATTACAGCTCCTGGGCTCAGCCTTTTTACAGGAGCAATGAGATAAGGATCACTGCTTGTCCAACCAAAACTTCCTCCTCTGAGAAGTCCTCGATGCCCGCAAGTGCGCACAGCCACGTGGCCAGGCCGAACCAGCCCATATGGGACATGCAGTTCTGACTCAGCAGGTGGGAGGAAGCCGCTGTGGGGCACAGACAGTGCTATAGGGCAGAGGGCTGCGTTGCAAGAGAGTGTGGAATTGAGTTGAGGGCCCTGTTTGCACATCAGCAGGTGGGAGAAGTTCAGGAAGAGAGCAGAGCAGGCGTGTGCTGGGCAGGCGTGCATTAGATGGGAGCGGGAAAGGGAAAGAGCAGGACTGTGCTTTGGTTTGGAAAAAGCAGGACCTGCAGGTGGGAGAGAAGACAAGGATAGACTGGTGCATGTGACAGCATGGGCTGGGGTTCAAATCTGGAGAAGTCAAAGGTGGGAAAGCTTGTGGCTTACAGTGCTGAAATGGGCACTCCGGATCAGGGAGACGAACGGGATACTGGGGAGGATCTGTTTCTACTTTGGAAGAGTGAGATTGTGTGACTATGCTCGGCTACCATCTTAGTCTGGATTTCCTGGACAAAAATAAATACCGGTGGCCTTTCCTCCTCTGCTGGTCTTACTGCAGCTGTACTGCACAGATGACTTATACCCAGGCACAGAAATGCCTGGGATTTTTCAGTTTATGGCAGCCTGATAGGAGGTACCGTACAACTGCCTGAACAAGCTTCCAAACGTTTGGAAATCCTTAAGGGAAGCTTGGAGCTTGCTTTATGCCTGAAAACATTGTCCAAGCTGGGAACAAATGCATAGTTGTTGATGCTGAGAGCAGCAGCTAAGCAGAGTCAGTCTTCAAAATCCTCATCCGTCCTTTCGCCCAAAGGCATAATTTCTACGTGGGTAAGAGTTAAAGACAACAATACCAGGCATGTTAACATAATTACACAGCAAAGCCTTCAATCGCAGAGAACGCAATTGCTGCCTGACCGTCCAGCCCCAGAACACATGCAGAGGACAGATGAAATGTCTGCTGCAGCAAACAGGGCTTCACATTATCCCTGAAGTGATTTAGATCCCCTCAGAGAACCAGCAGCTGCCAAAATCTATTCTTAGCTGTTTGAAAAAGTTACAGCGTGTTTGAAGATACTTTTCTCGTTCATAAACATTTTTATTTTAGAGGAGAGTTACATGAAGTGCATTATTGTAAGCCATATTTAGTAAACCTCTAAGGAAGAGATGCAAATCCATTCCATACTGTACCAAAATGTTTTTAATAAAGTTTAGAAAACATAAAGGTACAGTTTAAACTTAAAATCCTAACACTGCTTTTTTTGTGGGCCAGCCCATACAGAATGCAACACTCCCCCTAAAATGGATGAGCCTCTCCCACCATACACCAAAAATAAAAGGAGACGTTGATGAACATTTAAAGGATTTTACTACAGCAGCCACATGCTTCGTGATACCATTTTGTCTTTCTTTGAGATGCAGTATTGAAAAATAGTACAGGCAGTGTCCTTTTTGTTATACATACCCCTACAATACCAGTTACAACATATCCTTCTTGAAACTTCTAGGCACTAACAAAACCAGCTGAGATTCATAAAGATACACCAACTGAAACTAAGGAAAATAATGTGCAAGCAAAAAGTCATCTTTTGATTTAAGTCTCAATTTTGAACAAAACTTCCTCAAAAAAGGAAACTTAATGGCTTGTACAGGTCAAAGTAGTACAATAAGCACTTCACTAAACATAAACACAAAATTACCAGCTCACCGAATTTAAAAGAAGGTATTACCACACATTTAATAAAAGTGAAGCCATCTGTTCAAAGATCTACGATGGGAAAACACAGATGAGAAAAAACCAAACCCCAACATCAGTATGTTTCACACAAGGGCATCACTTGTGTATTGAGAAGAATTTCTTTAAGAGCCTTTTGGTTTTGGAGCCAAACGAGGGTGATTTTGCATGTGTTGTAACACAGAGAGCATTCTGCATAAAACAGGTTAGGGAACACACTGTAAGAAAAATGACCACACATCTATCGATTACAGTAACTGGAAATTAAATTACATACACAGTTTGGTCAAGGAAAGGTCCCAGATTCAGACCAGTTGGCAGGATCCTTCTGGTACCCGGCATAGATGGCGATTCTCATCCTGTTCCTTCTCTTGGCAGCAAAGAGCGAACTTGCTCCTGGGGCATTGCAGAGGTGGAAAGAGGGACACAGGAAAATTAAACTTACATTGCCCAAAAAGCCACTGCTTTGAGGCATCTACTTTGGCTGTTTCCTAGAAGCTGCTTATAGTGGAGACAGATCATATTTGAAGACCCTAAAACCAGGCACTGTGAATACCTTTAATTTAGTATTTTATAATTTGTTATGATAGTTCTGTTAATTTACTACATTTAGAGTAGTTTTTCTTGAGGCAGACATCTATGTAGTGTTTTTACTTATTTCTTTCTCTTGTTTTGCTGAAGTATTGGTTCAACCATCTGCCACAGGTGGTCTGCACTAGAAATTTCTCTGTATTTAATATTCAAGTTCTTCCTTTTTGAGACAGTTTATTACCATTTTTTTGAATTTTTGAATATCAAATACCTGCACAACTTGACATTGAGTACATTTTGAAGATTAAGTCTGGTTTGGATATGAAAGGCACTCCTTAAGTCTGTTAGGTTGTGATGCTGTACAAAAAACAGTCACAGAGACCGCTCTGCCTCTTAACACTGCATCTTAAAAGAGTTTAAACTAATTTAACCTCACAAGTGCAAAGTATCTTAGCAACTAGAACAACAATTTCTTACTCTAACACAGTATGGTTTCTTTATTCCTAGTATTCACTAGGAATTTCTTACATTTTAAGTACGTGGTGGTAGAATAATCCTATATTCAAAAATTAAAATTAGTTAAATACTTAAGACTTGAGTCCCAATTTTAATTCCCTCCTAGAATAAATTCCTTCCATTGAAAACTAACTTTTTTGGAAGAGCAGCAGACAAACAACTGTCTTCTAATAATCCAAACATTATAGCCACATATTTTGCCATCCATGCCTTGACAATTTGGATTTTCCGAATTCTATGGATTTTAATATTAAAGCGTTGTAAAAACCGATAAGCTAGGTGATGAATAAGATGCCTACACTTACTAGGCTTGCCAAGGAACTCACTCTCTGGAGTTCTGGCATATTTATTTCACTTCAGAGTTTGGTTCAAGCAAAATATATTTTTCACCAAGTTATTCATTGTGGTTTGGAAAAATAACTAGAAAAGACTTTGAGTGTTACCCATTTTAAGGAGTTTAGCATGTTTCTGTACTAATTTAGTATGCCTTTGTATAAATGTTTTCAGGGCCCCTTTACCATATGTTGAATACATTAAAAAACTATAATATGTACTCAATATTTCCTCATTGTGGTATTTTTGACATAATTATAGCTTCTTTTAAAAATAGACAAAAACATGTTTAGTGTTTTTCCTAAAATTAAAGAAAACAAAAAAACCCAACTCTCTTCTAAATCCATGTGATCTTCCAAACCAATTACAGCAAGCCTTTCAAAGCCTGCTAGCCCCTTCAGAAAAACAGGCATTAACACTGTAAATAAAAAACAGTCTGAACTGAAATAAATTTCAAAGGTATAACTATGAAAAACCTATTCTGGATTTTGCTTTCAATTTATTTCAGGCTGAAACCAGAGTGCTACAGTATCTTATATAAATTTCTACATTACATCTTACTAGGAAGTACAGTTCACATTACATTCAGGAACCCAAATACTAATATTATTTTTTTCAACTTAAAATCAGTATTAATTCTGAAAATGCTGCAGGAAAGAGAACAAAACACCAACAAATGAAATAAGGTTATACTTCTGGGCAATGTATTTGCGTTACATAGGGGCAGCACTGATCCATTTGCAGTAAGAACAGCCATTTATTGTTTCACACTGCAGAAGATTAGAGCACTGCATATACGTGGACGGACAGGTTTAATGACTTCTGGGTTGGGGTTTTTTTGAAACTCAGTAAGACCTTCCACAGTAATTTAGAATACCTGCTTTCCAGAAGTGTGCTATGAAAATAAAGTCTATTAATACATGTCTGAAAGCGAAAGGTCAGAAGACAGGTACGAATAGTCTTCTGCATAAAATGTCTAATGCTACCTCACATATACCTGATTGTGTCTGATACTCAAAATCAGAAGTTCTGGTCCTACTGCAGACAGGCCATAACACTTTTTTATGGGCTAAGCTGGTATCTAAAGCAGACTCTGGACTTCAGTCCTCTGAATGACACTTCAATGCTCTATACTACCGTCTGGAAAGAAAAAAGTTCTCAAGGAATATGAAGAATAAGAAACAACTCTGAGTTCTTCAGAAGTTTCAAGCAGCAGCTATGGATAGGCTCCTGAGTGGTGTTTTGTGGAACAAGCCCATCCATAAAGAAAGTCACTGCTTAGATAAACAAGACAACTTATTTCTTGTGGTAAGTATTGTAGACTATCTCAATTTCAGTTAAAAACATTAATACAACACTGAAAGCTTCAGATTCTTAGGTCAGGTTCTTTTATTTGTGGTTTTTTTTTCCCTTTGTGCTGGCATGAACCTGTTGTATATAAAAAATGTTTTTAATAAGTAAATTTTAGACATGCACACATAGTAGGTGAAGAAAGAAGTGCCCCCTAGGGAGAAAAATAATAAAATAAATCCAACCCAAAACCAAAGGCACAGCACCAAAATAAAATAAAAATCCAGACAAAACCACTTGCATGGACAATTAAAAATGGAAGGTTAGACAAAAGCTGATGCCACCTCAAGGAGCAGAGTAGTTCAAAGCATGAACAAAGTTACCAGCTCATGTAATCACAGACAATCATTCAATAGGCAATTAGTACAGTAAAGTCCAGAGTACACTGGTAGTGCTTGCGCTGCTCCACAGGCCATAAACATGACATGATGATCTATGCGAGCATGTCAGAAAAGAGCAAAAGTCATAACTCTCTATTGCTCCAGGAAGAACAGCAAGGTCAAGGGCATTGCCACTGGCCAAGGTTCCTGCAACAGCAGGAAATGCACTAGCGAGCATGTAAGCAGCACACATCAGCTGGGTACCTACAGCAAGGCAATAAACCACACATTGCAGAAAATTCAACATTTATATTTTGTTTCTAACCAAATCTTCTGCATAATCCTGAATACTTCCTTCAAAGAAAAAAACTACATACGTCATCACCATTTAAGCACTAATTGTAATTAAAATGAGGAAAGAGAAGTTCCCCCCCACCCCCATCCTCTCTACAGTCAGAAATACTAAGACCAAATTAGTATCAAATAAATATAAAGAATATAAAGTAAACAAGTGAACAGTCTTGCTGCTTTCAGAACTCCCTGGGTATGCCAACACAGATAAGGATCGATATCACAGATATGTTGGGTTTTTTTCCTCCTAGAAATTTCCTAAATCCTCATGAAGTGTTTTATGCAAGCCTGATAACGTAAAGTAATTCAAGCTCACAGCGAACTGGTAGGCCACTCCAATCAACACTGTTCAGATGAGTAAGAAGCTTTTAGTTTCTATCCTGCATCTACTTGTGACCAGCTCACTTACAATTTCTCTGATATGTAAGTAAAAAATTAAGAGCCACAACGTCAAGAGGTCATAAAAGTGTTTACATTGCATTCGGATGACCTAAGTAATACTGAAGTGGCTGTGTTATTGTTTTACTCACTGGTCACTACCCCAGCTGTTAATACAACGTTTTAAACATTATAGTTGTTATACAGATATTCAAAAGAAAGGAGAAAATGAAATTATACAGCCAGATTCCTTTATTAACTTTACAAGTATATTATATATTATTATATATATTACTAACAAGAACTGATGGGATTTTCTCAAATAAATACTGGAGGTACAGTGTCCAAAAAATGTGGGATGTATTAAAAAAATCTCCACTGTGATGAAAGATTTAGAAAACTGTTTAGCAAGAAGAGATTAACCTGAAATAAATCTGAAATACTTTTTAAGATGCAGGAGACTACTGCAAAGATGATACTGATCAGCTCAGTCAGAGCTGATAGGAAATATTCAGCTTAATTTGTAGCAAGAGGGAGTTCAGCTTGATACCAGGAAAAGGCTTAATTATCAGAATCGCAAAAGCACTGCAACAGGTTAATTCAAGAGATCACAAGCTCTTTAACACTGGAAAAATTTCAAGAACAAGCTGGATACATGTCTGTCATGTAGAACTTAAATATACCTCTTTGTTAGGGAAACATCTATGTGAAAGATCTTCTCTAACCCTGTGTTTTTATTATTTAAAAAGGTACACCTTATTGTACCCTAAGTCCAATATGGAAAATCAAATGGCTTAGTATAGCATACACTGGATTTCATGAAAGTATATGGAATATGTAAACAAAATAGAACTTTTCAACAGTTATGCAAGAAAGTCCATCATCATAACCCTAATCTGCATTGGTCTAAGCACAAACCCGCTCAGGTTCAAGTTTATTATTATGATGATGATTTTAAATAACGACAAACATCTGAAACTTTCCAAGACCAAGTATCCCTACAGGCAGGAAGTTGTGTACTTGGTTATCCATTGACTTTCCTGGCTTAGAACAGCTCAGACTGCAGTTCCTAGACTAAGGAGGATATGCAGGCTGTCAGCATCACTGAGAAGTTACAGCTGACACCTCAACCCAAATAGTCTCTCGTTTTTAATCCAGACTTCCTAACAGTGCTACATGAAAAATACCATCACCAAACTATAAAAAACAATTCTAAAATGTCAGTGGACTGCCTAATAGTAGATATTTAAAAGTAACTCCTAAACATTTTACAGTCCTTAGTCTATTAAAAAAAACCCAATACCCATGCTGAGGTTTCTCAAAACAAGTAAGTGCACAGATGCATTAAATGTCCCACACTGCTGCATAAGCAATTTAACTATGCAATGGAGTGACTATCATCACTGAGTAGCTACCTAAGTTTTACAGAAAAGTACATATTGCTCCAGTCATGTGTTTTTGTATGATTACAAAACTTAAACAATTGCACTTGTGCCTTCATTAAAAATAAGCAAATCAACATCTCATGACTCTTAAATACAAGGTGTATCAGTGCGATAAACTGAAGATGCATACTTGCCCAACACCAAAGGAACAGTAAACAGTAGTTCAAATAATTGTCTTTCAACTGACTACAAAAATGTTAGCTCATAGGAGGACGTGTACATTTACAAAACTGAAGACTTCCACAAGAAGGAAGTGCCTGGCAACATTTCTACAAAACTTTCTTTTACAGTCCCCTGCAAGATGGCAGTGTGCACACCAGAGAGAGGGGATATTCCTGACTTACACTGCAGCCTCCTCTACCAGTGCATTACTTGACGCTGAATCTATAGTAAATTCAAGCTCCTTTTTTCTAACTTGCTAACAGTGCAAACTTGGGTTAGTTCATTTGCAGCCTTGAATTCTGAGGGACAGATTGACATGAGTTTCACATTTAGAATCACAGTAGCTGTATTGTGATGGTTTCTTGTACTTTACACCTTCCCTTTTATACAGAAGAAAGTCTGCTTTGTCAGCAGAGACAGTTTGTTCTCTTGAATCATACTGATTCAGAGAAAAATCCAGCCTTTGGGGCAAAAAAGACAAACACCTGGGCACCTCAGAGAGAAAAGGTCTCTAGATGTACCAGCAGCAGTGCTTCCAAGCTTGCCTATTAATAAAATTGGTCTGACAACTTCCATTACAAGACCCTGCTTTCAACTGCTTGTGACTTTGCCAAATGTTAGCTGCTGTGCAGAAATTTTCCATGCTGGGAGTCATGTCAGACTGAACTTAAGAGAAAATTTAGCTAAAACAGGTCATCTCTGTGAACAAGGAGGAAAACATATTATTTTGCGTGTTTAAGATGTTCTGATGACATCTTCTTAAAAACAAATAAAAAAGCCCACAAACTCCACATAACCAAACCTGAGTATCGCCATGCTTTAGGTGACGATTTGGAAGCCTGCAGGGAGACGTAACTTTAAGATGGGACCTATCTGCTCTCCAGGTGAAAATCTGCCAAAAGTAGCCAGGTTTTCCAAGCTTTTTCTTTTTAAGTTGGAGTCAACAAAGAGAATGTTGTACCTGCTTGGTACATGCATGCTCTCCCTAGCTACAATGCTTCAATCCTTTGATGCTTCAGAAATTCTTTATTCCCAGAACTGCACATGCCCTTGATCTAGGACGATGAAAGTCTTGAACTCAGTGCTCCCTGTGTCTCCTGGGCAAGGTTCAAGCATCACAGAATCAGAAGTGACACTGTCAAAATGCAGAAGAGGTGCAGGGTCTGCTAAAAGAGAAATTATTGGAACTTCAGACTAGCTGAAGAAGCCAGGGGGAACCCAGAATCATTACATGGGAAGGAAGGACCAGCTTGGTGTGGCATCTGCCACCTGAGAACTTGGTCACAGAAAAAGACAAACTCGTTCTGGAAGGAGGCTGAGATTAAGGGAAAAGTGAGCAGAAACAAATCTGACAAACTATGCACCTGAGACTGAGGAGTCCTGATAAGCACTGAATATCAACTCAGAGAGGTCCTATGAGAATGAATTAATTTTTGGCATTCCCAATTACTATAATGGAAATGGTTAGAGAATTAGAAACACAATGCATTCTGGTCGCACTGACATGACTGTGTTTGAGATCTGTGTGGGAGAGAAATAAGACTGAAACACTGTTAAACTGGGAAAGGAGCAGAAGAAGATGTGACTTTGGAGGAATCGTGCTGATGTGCCTGTGCTCATTGCCATCTACCTTTGGAGACGGCCAGATTGCTGCCAACTGGCACCCCTCCACAGCTAACCCAAAGCATCTTCCCTGAACCCCAAGTGCTAGTCTGAAGGGAAGATAACACGCCACTAACATCAACGTAGATCTTCAAGTGTGCACAGGTTGCACAGTAGATCCAGAATATTTCTGATGGCTCACATCAAGCTGATGTAAGATAACCTAGTATGTCTCTTCAGCTTAAAAAAACCCATAGGAACACCATCAACAAGAAAACATCCAGCAAGCCACACACAAGAACTAGTAAGCTGCAGAAGATAAGCAATCTTCAGCGTGACTTCAATTCCCTCTGTACCATCATCCCTCATGAGTCTGTTTTATGATGCAACCTCCAATTAAATGACAAGGCACTTTTTTCCTCAGCAGGATTACTTCCTTGTGCTAAGCACAAAACTGACTTCCTCTGGGAACGAACAAGTGTTAACGCTGTAAGGGATACTTGTTTCTAGGACTCTTGACTCCTCTCTTGCAAAGCTGTAGTGAATGGGTTCATGAACTGCTAAAGTTGTCAAAGCAATTGAACATTTCTTCAAAACAAAACAAAACAGAGCATAAAAAAATCCTCTCTTCCAACTTCACATGACTTCACTGTGAATTTAGGCAAGTCATTTAAACTAACCATTCTTCTCACTGGATTTTTTTTTGTTTTCCAAGCCTGGACTTGGTACTCATGCCATTAATTTATCATGCGCTTTATCATGGCAAAGTGTAACATAACATATTCACAGTGCTTACCAGAAAGCATGGAAACAAGTCTTGGATGTCTGAAACGAGATAAATACCCCCCTAAAAATGCCTACCACTTCAAACAAATCAAACCCTGAATAAAAAGCAACAGTTGATATCCATGAAATATATATTTTTTTCAAGACTGTAAGGCTTAGTTTCTAGGTGCCTACGGTACTAAAATCTCATCTCAATCAGGTCTTATGCATATCAGTTTATCAGTACTTGTGAAATCCACATACACAGTGATGGTAAGTGGTGTAAGAAGCCTCAGAATTCAGCCTTCAAAGCACTGTTTAAACGCTTCACAGCATGGTATCCCAGCCTTCCATCATTCCTCGTGGTGTAACTTGGAATACTGTGTATGTTCCTCACCTTTCAGCTGTGAAATCTGTGCAAGCAGTGATGTGTGGATTTGGAGAAGAGCTCATCCTAAATCAGCCCTGGCTCATGCCAACAATCTCCCACAAAAAATGATGCCTGAGAAACAGACTGCCAGAACTGGAGTGATTTAGAGAACCTGTAAGGTGCTTTCTATTCAAAGGGCTGTCACAAGTGGATTCACCAGCAGGCGTGCAGACCACAGCCTGCTTGTCCTAATTAAAAAAAAACCCATGTGCCTTTACACAAGGATCAACCAGTAAACCTTAAGTAACAGTTTTTACATATTTAAGTGAGCACTTGCCCTGTGCTCACAACACTGATGGTTGTGAAGGACCTAACGTTTTGCTTCTGCTTTAGAAAAAGTGAGAGATTGTCACTGACTCCAATTTAGGAATGTGAAAATGAGTTAGGAAGAGCTTATCACCACTTGGAGTACTCACAGCCCTGCACTGGCATTCTTCTCATAGAGATGTGCTGCCTCTCAGGGAGGTGTTTCTCATGCTTATGTTCATTTGACTTTTCAGATGAGAACAATTTTCCTTATTTCTGTTCATGAAAGTTAAGTTCTTCATGCAAAAATGATTAAAGGAAGACTTCAAGGATGTTAAATTGTTAACTGACATGTGAGTTATGACAGCCTATACAAACTTCTAAAGGAATCTTGGGGAATTGTTAAAACACATTTCCAACATTTGACAAAAATAGTTTTCAGACCGGTGATATTTGCTAAAATACATGCAAATCTACTGAATTAATATTATGAAACAAAGAATCCAAACCCAAGAGTTTTGATATCCTAGACACAAACACACAGTCCAAAGAGTAAGTCCAACAGTCTGCATTGCAAACTTACCTGTAACCTTATCAATAGCATGGGACTACCAATCAGGTCAGATCCCAGGATCTGACAATTTAATTTCCTCTTCTCTCTTCACTTATTTTCCTACAGAGATTTCCACAGCTCTGTAAAGCAAGTGCATGTGATGCTTTATGAATTCTAAAGCATTTAATGAAACATTATACAAGCATTCACAATGACAAGTTAAGTAACCTTAACTTAAAGCAGACCTTGAGCTATGGCACACCAAAAATACATTTGGCTCTTACAACAGCTTGATTTATCATTTGAAAAACAAGATTTAAAAAATGGGTGCACTGCTAGGTCAGGAGTTAACTTTCAGTGATACTAAAGTATATTACTCTAGCACTCATTTCCATCTGCCATCTTCCATCCTCATGTGAGTTCATATTTTACTAAAGCAGCACTGAACTCGGAGACCTACAAATAAGTTCTCTAAAGTAGGGACTAATTTGCAGCTGCATGAACGTATCTGCCCTGCTTTTCCTACACTTCACCCCTTCACAGAAAGTTCCCATTTCAAACAATAAAGGTAAACATGCACAGTATCGGAAAACAGCCCTGACATTCAAAAATGACTACCAAAAACCACATAGCAACATAAGAGCCTGATTTTTCCATGTTTTTCAATAAAAGAGAAGATACAACAGAAATAAAGTAAATGCAAAACCTACTTTTTTATAGGAAATCTGTTAAAAATTGGTGGTGTGTTTGGATAGCTGCTGTAACTGCAGAGGGCAGGTCAGTATAACCACTGGCTAATCCTTGCACCGAGCCCTCAAGGTGCTCTATGGAGAAGCAAAGTATAAGAGATGGCTTAAATATTTTATTTATTAGGTTAACATTCTTATACAGTTGGCCATGAGCTCCCAGTGTACTGCTGTCAAGGTTCATTGTACCCTGTAAAACAACAATCAACCCTCTCCAAGAAATTCTTGTTGTTGTTAGAAACTGATTATGTAAAGAAAAAAAAAACCAAAACAGATTAAAATTTTTATAATCTAGTGATTTTTTTTAATTTGGAGTTATTTTCTTTAAACACGTTTTAAGGGAAAAGAATGCCTAGGTTCATTCCAAGTCACATTAATAAAAACATTAAAGTAGAACAGATTTCCCGCACCCAGGATAAGTAATTGAGGATCACAAGTTCAGGAGTTCACGACTTAAATCCTCTTTTGGATGCAAAGACCAATATTTCATCATGGTTCCTTCTTAACTCCTTATTATTCCCTTATGGAATTCACAGTCTAAGCAAGAAAGAACTTTGGCTCTAATGAAAATAAATCTGTCTCATTAAAAAACATACATTAACCCCAACTATTACCTTGGAGGGGTACTGGCAGGTTTTCCCTCGCAAAATCTGACCGTCAAGTGTGAAATTATTCTTTACTTAAAATTATTGTTTAAGTGACACTCTGTAAGACTAAGAAGATGGACTTGTCACAGTAGAAAGATAATTTTCCTTCCTATTGAATAGGCCTATGAGCTGCAACGAACACCATACCTTTAAAAACTGTCAAAAGTATAGCGTGTGACATATTTATGCAGGGCCTTGCAAACACACCAGAAAAGCAAACCCCTGCTTTTACAGTATTATTTTTCATTCTATTTCCATTACAGATTTTCAGCCACTTTTAAAAAGTACTAAAAAAGATTAGTAGGTGAGAAGCATCCTTTGTAAACACACAATTTACCTTCATGCTGTTTTCTGGAAATGGCTTCTAGACTTATTTTCAAAACTTTAATTCAGTAACAGTGCCAATACTACCTGTCTCGTGTAATTCATGGATGGCTACCACCCTGATTTCACATATTCTGCTAATGCACAGCCATTCATTAAAAGTTTCAATACTAATTTGTGGCAGAACATAAATATTCTTGAGTGACCAGAAAGTCTTTGTCTCAGTAAAACATAGAAGTTTAATTACAGACCAGCATTCCCAAACCCATGGTGTAGCCCGTGTAGCTAGTTTTCTAGCTGGTACATGGCTTAGCACAGGCAACAGATGGTCTCCAGCCAGTGCCTTTCTTTGAGGCAGTTTAAGTGCCCAACCCTCCTGACAGTGACGCACCTCATGAAAAATATTTGTGGAATCCTGATATAGATGACTTAGTGCCTGCTTTTTGTTTTGTTGTTTGTTTTTTCTCCCTCAGGCACTTACATACAGCCAAGAGTTACTAATTATCAAAGCATGGGAATAACTTTGCTGCTGACAGCCCATCTAGAACTCTCTCAAGCAACTTGGGGTAGAAGGTAGAGCAGTTAAGAACAATGTCTAAGGCACCAGTTTCATGGGGGGGGGGGTCCCAGCAGTCCTCCTTCACTGCAGCTTGATGGGCTACCTCTGGTCTCCCATGACCTCTAATAAAGCCTCTTACTACCAACCCAAACATACTATTGCCACCAAGGCTGTCAAAATCCTTAAGCCTTTGGTTTTGCATTACTGGTACTGGGTGCTCTATAAAACATTTTCAGAGCCTTCTTGCAATATTTAACCTATTTTTATACTAGACCTGCTTCTCCTTCAGCTTCAAGATTGCCTTTAGGCTAACTCAGGTTCATCATGCCAGTTCTGTTGCAGCAGTGAATGCCAGAAGATGCTAGAGATACAAGTAAAACCTGGCTCTGGAAACCCCTTTTTACATACCTGCGAAGAAGGAGGTAAGATGGGAGTATATTTAAAAGAAGGGGGTGTACAAACCTCTCCCCAACCCACAACAACCTGCAGCTGTGATAAGACACCGCTAGGATTTCAGGGAAGTGTATTTAACTGTCATTAAGTCTGGAAGGCAAACTGATCTACAGTCTGAATTCCCACAGTGCTGGTTAAAACGCTACCCCTGTTACTAAAAACACCGCTCAGCTGCGTACGACAGGAGGAAGAAGTTGGGTAACACCATCTGCATTCACTGGCATGGATTTTAATGAAGAAAAAGCATTATAAACCGCGACTTTTTGCCTGTTCACAAACAGGCTGCAGCACATACAATTTTCCCAAAGGCCCTAAGTGGGCAGGATTTCATCCAGCTAGTTGATTAAAGAGATTAGTTCACTTAGTCACGTCATTAGAATGAGTGTCACATTTCTAGTGAGTGCAAGAAAAGGCCCAGACTGTAGCAGAAACAGAGCTCACTTTACCAACACCAGTGAAGATGTTTTCTATCAACTACAGTGAATTCAAGAGTTGTCAACCAGACTTTTTTTAAAAATCATTTTTAGCCAGAAGAGACTTTTCTGGATATGGTTCACCTCCTTCTCATTATGCAAAGAAATAGGAACAAAGCACATACTTAGCAAAACCCTGGGAAAAGGCAAGACTGGCTTTTTTCTGCTTTTAATATTACCTCCGCTGCTCTCAGCTCACTGTTTCCTCTCCCATCATTTTGTTTACTGCAAATGCTGGGTCCTTCAGGACCAAAAAAAGAACCACCTACCCACCCAGCCACCCAACCAAAGGAATACTGCCATCTCCTACAACCTCGGGTGCTCCATGGACATCTTCCTCTTCCCCCAGTCCCTGCCATCCATGCTAAATCTGCTCATGTGGATTTTGCTACTGCTACAGCCCCACGACAAGGAATCAGAAAGTGGGCAATATTTCATCGCTGCTACCCTGATGAAGCTGAAGACATCTATAACAAACAATTGTAAAGGGGATTTTATGTTTTAAATTGTATAATACCTACCTTATGAAGGCGTTTTTACTGAAGATTGACAAGTGTGGGAAGTGTGAATTGTGCAAGTGTTCACAAATTATAAGGATCCAAAAAAAGTTGAAATGCATGTGTTATAATATTGGGGAGAGGGGAAGAGAGTGGAGGTGTCAAAAAAAAAAAAAAGAAAAGAAAAAAAGGGAGGCATTTTGTAAAAAATTTTACCTAGAAAAATGAAAATGGTACCACTGTTTCATTTTGTCATATTTTATCAAACCCCACCTCCAGTGCCTTTTATGTATTTATTTGAATGTACATTCTACAGACACCAGCTCTTAAAAAATATCTTTTTATAACAAGCATTAATAGCAACTTCATGATCACATAATAAAAACACAGCATTCTCGTAACACATACAGCTTATCTAACAAATTTATCTGCGGTTTATACCCACATACTCCAATTAAAAATTAATTCACCTACTTTGAGCTTTCTTTAGAACATACAAAATCCCAGGAAATGCTAAACAAACAGCTATTATTAAAATATATGACATTAATAAGTAACACACCCAGACTGACTGCATCAGTACTGTCACAGTCGAAAAGCACCAAAACACAACATTTTTAGGAACAGTACATATAATCCCCTAAAAGGTAAAGCTTCTGAAAATTTAGATGGATTACTGAAATCACCCTGTGCAGCTGATTCCACTGATCTAGCTTACAGCTTCTTATGCTTAGTGCAGTAGTCTGTTCACGAGACCAGCAAAATGGTTCACTAAATACAAGTATTCAGGTGAAGAAGTGCCAACGAAGCCACAGAGTTCAGTGAAGCTGTTGCTCTACCTCCAGCAAAGCACAACGCAGATTTGCGAAAGGCACTGTTCTGAAAAAACCCCGAACATTAGAAAGCAGAGTCTGGAGTTGAGAAGCTCCTCCACAGGAAAAGGGAAAGAAAATAAACAGGGTGATGTGTGCTCAGTGTAAAAATCCCCAACAGACTAACGTGGAAGAAGAGGGTTGTAAGGGAAGCTGCTGTGACCTCTCCAATCCAGAAAAGAAACAAGCAGGCTTGTAGGTATGTTCATGGTTTTAAAAATACATGCTCCAAGATTATTTTTTTTTCTTTTTAACAATGCTGTGCTGTCAAAAGACTCTTCAGTCATGGGTTAGTAATCCTCTTTCTTCTACAAGGAACACAGTCTCAAAAATCTGGATGCAAGACAGGCATGTTAAAAGAGTTACAGTTTATAGATCCATCATTTAAAACTCAGGAAGAAACGACTGATCCCTCCTGGAAACAAATGGATGACTGGAGCTCATGAGGGAATGATTAACAAAAAGGAAGGGGAAAGGACATGAGCTCAGTGACTGTGACACAGATAGCCTAAAACAGATTTCTTAACATTACTCTGTATTTTTTGTCCTTCATAAATGATGCAGATAGATGGCCTTTTAAGGGCTTGGCTACATTTTAAAATATAAAATAATTTGCTATATCCAATGCATTTACACGTATACATTTTTCATGCATATAGAAACAGAATTTGTCAGCATCATAGACAAAAATTCTACTCCAATCCTGAACGGAGACCGCTCCCAGCTAATAAAAATATTTTCATTTCTTGCACTGAGATCCTGGCTTATGACTCAAAGAATCTTAAAGACAAAAAAAGGCCGTGTGTTTATAAAAAGATTTAAAAATTGACACAATGCCTTCATTTACTTACTTATAAACACATCCTCTCCCAAGGAATAGCCCAAGTAAGTGGTAAAAATCTTTAGGTAGACTGTAAATGCTGCCAAATGGCCACATACAAGCATCTTCTACTTAGTGAAGGACACACTGCATAAGGATGCAGTGATACAGTGCAGATCTTTATTTCACAACTCTCAATAGCTGAACCACAGTTCAACAGATTTCCTCCCCATGCACCATGATAGAGGGCAAGAGAATATGTTCAAACACTTATCTTTAGACACTCTTAGGCTCCATAAAGTAAAAATTTTCCATATTCACTTTCCTGTACAGTAACAAAGCAAGGAAACACTGGATTTTCCCTTAACTCTTTTCTTACATACTCTGTAAGCGATGGAAGAAATAACAGCATATGCCAATTAATATGGATTTGCTTACTAAGTCTGGAAAGTAAATCTTGCCAGAATCAGCTGCCAACATTTTGTACAGAAATCTTTCTGACTCCACCCATACGCAATATTAGTCTTTGAGTGTTGCCAATACCACTGAAACATTGTGGTTTGAAAACCACTAAGTTTTAAATGCAAAATATGTAACAGATGAAGCAACCAGCCTGTTTCTTAAGCAATTACTCTTTGTGTAGCATACACCTACTGAACTTGGGAATTATTTTTAATACCATCCGTTTTACAGATACTGCGAATTAGTGTCGTCCAACAGTTAGTGGTTACATATGTTGTGTTGCCTTAAAGTAATCAAAGGGCAATAAAGTCACATTTTTATGTCAGCTAGTCAAGAGAAGTGTGTCATTCCATATGAAAGACTGGAGTGCTATGGCCCGTTAATTCTCTGTTGGAACCATACAGCTCCCAAAGAGGACATAGACAGAAGCACCTATAAGCAACTGCAGCAATTACATCTTATTTTCTGCACCTTTTAATTTTGCATTCAATACCAATTGTGCATTAAAAACCTCACTACTTGGTAAATGCACAGGGTGAGGGTGCTTGGCTAGCTTTAATGAATCCACAATACTCGCAAGCGTTCACCATCCCCTTCCCCACAAATACAAAGCAGTAGCCTCTTCCTCACAACAGCATGCTACAGTGTATGTACCAAAGTACTTCATGGAGAAGCCAATTTTCCCAAAATTCAAGAACTAATCACTTTTCTTAATTCCTACATCTTTTCCACTTTCCCCATGTATTTTCAGCCTAGGACACTGCATGTCAGACACTCCCTGGCCAAGGCATTTTTTATTACTAGATCTGTTCATGAATGCAAATTTAGGCTGCCCTGCAGGTAGGGCAACCCCACCTTTCCAAAACTCCAAGCAAAACAAGCACCATGCACAAAGAAAATAATAAAAAAAATTCCCCCTTTCTCAATTACACAGTAAAAAAAAAAAACCAGCCAGGATTTTGTATTCTTTAAAAGGTGGTTAAGCTTTTGCAATATATTGGGTTGTAGAAGGAAAGCAATGCTCTGAGCATAAAATACATAAGGCCTTATGTACACAACAGTTGGCCCCTTACAACTATACTGATTGGTCTAACGTCAGTTACTGTCCCACAAGATTGCTTTACCCCATGTAATTAACAGTATGAACAAAGGAAAAAGAATCTCAGCCACCAAGAAGGAAAGAGGACTCTATTTGTACTCGGTTCCATAACCACATCGCATCAAATAGTGCTTTTTCAGCAGGGAAGGTCAGTACACTGTACTATATTTATATTTGCATGAAAGGGCAATCCCATCATTAACACTTACAATACAAGCAGTAATTTGGGGAATGGAAGTACATAAATCTACCACATTTAACAGCACAAAACAAGGCTTATCGAGCTTCAAAATTTCCTTGGAAGCGATGGTGGCAAGAAGGCAAAATAAGTATAATGAAAAAGGAAAGGAGATCTGCCAGTTGCGGAATAACATTGTAGTTTTAAGATCTAACACTGTGATTTTCTGGAGAATTGCTGGGTTAGATCTTAAACTTGCATGACTGCAGTGAAGATATGCCCACTTCAGTCTGTACTCTTCAGGATGCACAGCTCAAACTCATATACAATTCACCTCGTATTAGAAAGCACGCTCCTTGTTTTAGTTGAGTTGGGCTTGATGCATACTCCCTCGTTCTGGTTTTGGTTGGGATAGAGTTAATTTTCTTCATAGTAGCAAGTATGGGGCTATGCCTTGGATTTGTGACGGAAATGGTGTTGATAATAACAGGGATGTTTTTGCTACTGCTGAGTAGTGCTTACAGAGTGATGTTATGCTTCTCACCCCACCCACCAGTGAGTAGGCTGGGGATGCACAAGGAGCTGGGAGGGGACACAACTGGGACAGCTGACCCCAGCTGACCAAAGGGATATCCTGAACCATGTGATGTCATGCTCACCAATTAAAAAAAAAAAAAAAAAGGATGGGGGGTGGAGAAAGAAGAAGGATGTTCAGAGTGATGACATCTGTCTTTTCGAGCAACCATTACACGTGATGGAGCCCTGCTGTCCTGGGGATGGCTGAACTCCTGCCTGTCCATGGGGAGTGGGGAGTGAATTCCTGGGTTTGCCTTGCTCATGTGTGCAGCTTTTGCTTTCCCTATTAAACTTTCTGTATCTCAGCCCAGGAGTTTTCCCACTTTTTCAAATCTCCCTCAAACCTGCAGTGGAGTGTACGAGTGGCTGTGTGGTGCTTAGCTGCCAGCTGGGGCTAAACTATGACAGTCCTTCTTTGTGCCCAACAATGTGGTGCTTGAAGTGCTCACTAGCGGCTGTGTTTTGCTTTTACTGCTTGCTGTAGTGCTGTCCTGCTTATCAACTTACCGTGCTGGGCCTGGGAACATTCTGCTAACAGCAGTGGTGATGTGCCCAGGCTGGCAGGCAGCCAGGGAGTCACTGCTCCTTCTGCGCTGCTGTCCAGGACAAACTGGAATCCAACATGTACTCGAGCCAAAAGGACTGTGACCTGTGGATGAGTCCACACAGGAGCAGGACACACCAAAGCACCAGTGGCTATAGATAAGCTCACACCAGTGCAGATACACCTCTAAGTGACTATGGCCATGGTTACATCTGTGCTGCAGCAGGTGTAACTCTTGAAGGGATTGTGGCCCAAGGATATGCCCACTCTGGAGAAGGTACACCTTGAAGCATCTGTGGCTGTCGATAAACCCATACTGCAGCAGGTACATCCTGAAGCATCAAGAGGTTATGCTGGAGTACCTCAAAGCACATGTCCATGGATAGGCCCATGAAAAAGCAGGTATAACCCTGGAGGGACTGAAGCCATGGCTAAGGCCATGCTAGAAGTTATATCTCCAAAGTATGGAGAAGACCATGCTGGAACAGGTGTACCTCAAAGTGACTGTACTAAGTCTATGCCCCAGCAGACAGATCCCTGGAGAAATTGCGGCTCACAGATAAGGCTCCACCTGGACCAGGTATTCCCCTAAGGGACTGCAGTCTGTGGATAAATCCAACCTGGAGCAGGGATGAGGTGAGGAGCTCATTGCAATGTTAAACCCTGTGGTCTGGTTTAAGGAGGTGGAGATTGTAATGGAAATACCTTCAAATTGTTGTGACCCATGATTTGATTTGCATGTTACAGGAATTATTATAGCAGGAACCACCTGAACCAATGGAGAATGAGCCTTGCAAGAAGCAGTGCAAGTGCAGCATTATCTGACCTGGCTTTGGTGCCAAAAGCTCCATTGAACACACTACCTCTCCTCTCCTGAATGAACATCACAGGAGCTGGAGTCTGAAGTCATAGACTAAACGGACATTTTGTGGACATTTCTGAAGATTTTACAAGGGTGGTCCATAAAGGAGTTGTAACTGTATATTCTATTAAAGGATGGGAAGGTGTGTGTGGTTAATGAGCATGTATCAGATAGTGTGGTACCAGAGCATGACATAATGATATGGAATAAGGGGTGGAGAATGTGCTGGGTTTGCCCAGGATAGTCAATTTTCTTCATAGCAGTTTTTAAGGGCTGTGTTTTGGATTTGTGCTGCAAAGTGTTGGCAACACAGGGATGCTTTTGTTACTGCCAAGCAGGGCTTACACAGAGCCAAGGCCTTTGCTGCTTCTCACCCCACCCACCAGTGAGTAGGCTGGGAGTACACAGGACTTGGGAAGGGGGGTCAGCTGACCCCAGCTGGCCAAAGGGATATCACAGTTTCAAAGAATGTTAGTTGGAACAACTCATACCTTATGATGTCATGCTCACCAATAAAAAAAAAATAGGGAAAGAAGAAGGAAGTTTGGAGTGATGGCATTTGTCTTCTCAATTCACCATTACACATAATGGACACATGTGTATGAACACAGAAAAGAAATAGTTCTTATTTCCTAGCAATAGTTTAATGCTCTTTACAGTGTGAGAAGTGAAAAATCCTCCTCCTGATTCTCATAGAGCAACAATTTATTCTGGTCTTATAACTAGTTTTGTGGAGTTTTCTATCTGAAGCTCACAAATTTATATGAAAAAACACTTCAAACAACTAAAATAAAGACTGAAAGGCAAATCAGCAGATGTCTACAGACACAGTGGTTTATCCCTTTTATTTTCATTACTTTAAAAATGAATCTTGTCCTAAGCAGCTCAGGAAGGTAGAGCCATTAAAGAGGCCTTTTAGCCCACTTCTGAGATAAAAAGAAATAGCCTCATATGAATTATTTCTTACTCATTTTCACCTCTTGAGCCTTCAAACAATGCACATACAGACCGTATTTTCACCTTTATGTGACTACCAGCTGAATAATTTTTTAAACAAAGTCAGCTCAGATACCAGTAGTCCTGTGAAAACTGACTTTATTTGCCTTTATTCCATATGAACTGTTGTTTGCTTTCCTATATTATTTTCTTCTTTTCTGTATTCTAGTTTAACAGTATTTAATACTTCAACATCATTGGCTTCAGTTTTAATGGTTGGATATATGATGAGATCTTCACAGTCTGCTAATGAAACACAGAAGACAGAACAAACTGACAACTTCAGACAGGGGAAGAAGGTCACAAGAAACTGATGTGCAATGCTGAGGTCTGGGAGATAACATGAAGTGAATCCATTCCTGTGCTAGTTTACAAACCAACGCTATTACCCTGAAATAACTTCTCAGTCAAGAAAAAAAGATACTAAGGTAAGAAATTCAACTGCCTCTGATCAAGTGAACTGACACTGCTTCTGGAAAGGCTGTTTCAAATACTTACAAGTTGTTCTATCTCCCTTGTTTAACTAGCACAGTATTAAACTTGCAGACAACTTTTTAATGTATTAGTGATTTATCTTTTTGGGTTTTGGGTTTGGTTACCAGTACCTTATTGCTAACATTTGGTATTTCTCTCTTTGCCTTGTGTTGATAGATTTCACTGGATTCCAATTCCAACGCTATAAACCTGTCGACAGTTTCACCACTATCAACAGATTTTTCAAGGCTGATACAATCTGTCTGCTTCCAACTTCCATCCATCAGGCAGACCCTGACTTTGTACTCAAATTGTTGTTTTTAAGAAAGACTTAGATAGTGTAGTACCTAGAACAACGGAGTCCTGGTACCTGTGCTGTGGTTAACAACATCCCCCTACAATCCAACAACTAAAATAGTTTCTGGACAGTATCTGGGGCAAACTCCTACTTCGCCATGTAAGTGTTCTCAACAGTTTAGATTCTTCACTAATGCCACCTGCTGATGTGGAGGTGGGGAGGACCAGAAGAAATGTTTCACCTAAATGGCTCTCAGCATTTCATACAAACTGAAGCCACAGATGACAAAGTTTTGCACCTCAAGCTGACCTTCTGTCTTCAAGATGCGTCACTGGAAACAAAAGCTAAAGATGTAAATACAGGCATCTTCTTTTTAACTGTATTTAAAATACAGGTTATCTGCACCAGATTAGTTTCTTCTCCCTTAGTATTTGCTGCCACCACAAGGATTAAAATATAATGCAACGAATACACGAATTCACAAAGAATTTGCACGAAGAGTAACACCCAACTACAAAACTTTCTCTAGTCAGTCCCGCTTCTGGGTTTGTTACCGCATTCGAGTCTATGGCTTCCAATCTCCTCTGAAAGCAGAAAGCAGGGAGAGGTCAGTGATAAGCCAAGCAGGAAAACTGGCTAAGATGCCTAAGCTGAGAGTACAGCTGAGATTCTACGCAGCTCACACTCCTCCTGCTGTATTTGCACTCTATTTAAGCATCCCGGTTTTACTGAAAAACACGAACCACCTTCTAATCATCTTAGTGGTCCGCATAAGTCATGTGAGTGAAAATGTTGGTAAAAGACAACTGAAGACAGTAGTACCACTTCATTAACACCATACCAGTAAAATGTGGTGATACTGTTTTGATAAAAAATCTATTCACAAAAAGAAAAAAAGTCTCAGGTAGTCGAGTCATTTCTTTCTAAATCTAACAAGACAATTCCATTTTACTTCTTAAAACCAGAAAAACAATGTGCTAGTAATTTTAGGGATTGTTGAGGCAGATAGACTTCTTGAATTATTCAGCTATAGTTTTTTCTACCCTAGAAAAGAATAGCTTTAAACAGTTTATGGTAGAAGACTAAGCCTGCGTAACATCATTACAGAGTTGGTAAGTTGATATACACAAAACTGTAGTAGTCAAGGATGGATTGTCCCCTGAGAAGCCATAAAACTTGCAATGCAAATATTCATTCAGTCATAAAAATATCAAGACAGATTGCTTCTTCTCCAACATCTTTAGGGAAAAATAACATCCCCCTAAATATCTGTATTTGAACCTTCCTAATTCAAGTATCATATGTAATACACTATCCCTGTTGCATCAGAAAATGGAAAGGTCTCTCAGCTTTAATATTCTCTTAAAATCTGAGATCACTTGTTTCTTTACATATATAAACACACACACATACAAACAAACTTGTATTGGGTTTATGGGCTAAGGTTTTGGTGGTGGGGCTGCTACAGGAGCAGCTTCTGCGAGTAGCTGCTAAAAGCTTCCTGTGTCTAACAAACAGAGCCAATACCAGTCAACTCCAAGACAGACCCACCACTGGCCAAGGACAAGCCAATCAACGGTGGCAGCACCTCTGGGCTAAGAGAGGTAAGAAGGAAAAAGCCCCAAAACCTAGCCAGAGAGGAGTGGAAAGATGCAAGAAACAACTCTCCAGACACAAAGTCTGTGAAGGAGAGGCAGGAGGTGCTCCAGGCACCACAGCAGGGATTCCACTGCAGCCCACAGAGAAAACCACAGGGAGACAGACTGCCCCCCCCCGAAGCCCATGGAGGAGCAAAAATCCACCTGCAGCTCATAGAGGACCCCACACTGGAGCAGGTGGATGCTCAAAGGAGGCTGTGACCCTACGGGAACACCACACTGCAGCAGGCTCCTGGCAGGACCTGTAGAAAGAGGGGACCAGGATGGAACAGAGTTTCTGGTAGGACTTGTGACTCCATGGGGGAGACTCAGGCTGGAGTAGTCTGATCCTGAAGGTCTGCACCCTATGGAAGGAACCCATGCTAGAGCAGTCTGTGAAGGACTGCAGGCAATGGGAAAGACTCACACTCAAGAATTTAATAGAAGACAGTCTCCCATGGGAGTTACCCCACACTGAAGCAGGAGCAGAGCAAGAGAAGTCCTCCCAGTGAGGGGGAGGTAGCAGCAGAGACATATGATGAACTGTCTGCACCCCCCATTCCCCATCCCCCTGTGCTGCTGGGTGGGAGAAGAGGGAGAAATCAGGAGTAAAGTTAAAATCAGAAAGGGGCATGGGGTGTGGTGTGTGGAAAATATTTGTAAGATTTTATTTCTCATTAACTCTGTCCTGTTTTTCTCAGTAATTAGATTTTATTTTTTTACCCCTGAGGTCTGTTGAGGGGTGTCTCCCTTATCTTGATCCATGAGCCTTGCATCATATTTCCTCACCCCTGTCCAGATGAGGAGGGCAATGATAGAGCAGTTTTGCTGGATACCTGTCCCCCAGCCAGGGTCAACCCACCACAAAGGTAAAATTGTATTTAAAGAGAACAATTTTGGGAGATTCTATGAAATTAGGAACATCCCCATCACTGAAGACCTGTGAGTTTAATATTTATTTGTTATTAATGAGTTTCAAGAGACTGATGCCTACAGCATTGTAAATATGCACATCACTGCTCAGAAACAAAGAGCAAGCATCTGTGGGAACCCTTGCATCTGAGGACTTCCTCATGCCCAGCATACAGATACACAGCATATGGGAGAGAAATACAGTAATTTGCAAAGGAAATGTGCAGACAGGGTCTCACGGTTTAAGCCCAGCTAGTAACAGAGCACCACACAGCTCATGACTCCTCCCCCCCAAGAGGATGGAAAGAAGAATGGAAAGAAAAACTTAAAAAACCTCATGGCTCGAGATAAAGTCTGTTTAATAGTTAAACAAAGGAAGATAATAATGTTATTAACAACAACATGAGTATAATAATATATGTGATGCACAAATGCAACTCGTCTAAGAAAAAAAATAAACCTCCAATGCCCAGTGTCTTCTGGTTGTAACGCATCGTAGCGGAGATGTCCATTGTCACTTCCACACAGATCTCCCACACAATGCTTTGTGTAGCTAAGGAAGCTGGTGTGAAGCTTCTGAAGATTAAAATCTCTGCATAAAAAATATTGTTTAGGTGAGCTACACACCCAGAAGAGATGAACACCAACAAGACTGTTTAATAGCTTAATGAACAATTAATGGGAGAAAATCCACTTAATGCACATACCAGTCACATAAAGTTTTCACATCAGAAGCCACCTAAATTGTGTCCTGACTCCTTTTCTGCCAGGACAACGACAGGCATAGAAGATCATGAATAAACACTATGTCATATGTTTTGAAAAGGATAGATTTGATTCTAGCATCACTTCTACCACATCTTGATCAAAATATTTATTGCAAATAAACTTTAAAAGATGGGAATTTCTCCATCTCCAAAGAATGGAAATTCCTTCCATGGATTCGCTGGCTTGTGGTGGTGTAAGATTCAGTTCAATACATCAGAAAGGAAGCCAGCAGAAGGGTCTGTTCTCCTGTTCAACTAATTTTCTAGATAAGCAAAGGTGTTCACATCTATGCCTGATGCATACAGCAACTCAGAAGTTGGAGGGGGACTCAAATGGTGAAAGTGAGCAGCTCATGAAAGAGGAATCCTGAATTAATACCAATCTTCTCTAAGACCACAACATTGGTCAGTTACTGCTTTACAAAAATTAGGTTAGGCAGTTATAGGCTTATAAATTTGGATATTCACAGAATGTTAGGAGTTGGAAGGAACCTCGAAAGATCATCTAGTCCAACCCCCCTGCCTGAGCAGGATCACCTAGATTAGATCACACAGGAACACATCCAGATTGGTCTTGAATGTCTCCAGAGAAGGAGACTCCACAACCACTCAGGGCAGCCTGTCACAGTGCTCCATCACCCTCACAGTGAAAAAGTTTTTCCTTACATTCACATGGAACTTCCTACGTTCCAGCTTGGACCCACTGCCCCTTGTCCTATCACTGGCCATCACAGACAAGAGCCTGGCTCCATCCTCCTGACACTCACCTTTAGCATATTTATAAACATTAATGAGGTCACCATATTACCACCATATGAATTTGAACCATTTCCAGTGAAAGGTGGAAAAGGATTTAGTAAGCGAAGGCCAATCAACAACCAACCT
>VXBZ01004106.1:106658-125054 GCA_013399135.1 Heliornis fulica
CTTCCTTCCTTTCCTTCCTTTCCTTCCTTTCCTTCCTTTCCTTCCTTTCCTTCCTTTCCTTCCTTCCTATATGGCTTCAGAACAGTTGTAGAAAATGTGAAGGTTATATGAGCTGGTTTTAAAGCTCTTCAATATCTATCTTTAACAAGAGTAGACTCTCCCTAAGAGAGGCTGCTGAGAAAATGAACAGGTTGGGAAATTGTGAGACAGGAAGGAAATATTCTAATTGTGTGTCTAATCTGAATTACTGCCATGGTTTACCCAACACTGACCTTAGCTTAGATGAGATACTACAGGATTTATTACTTCAGGTATAGTCCCACAGGTACAAGACAAGCTCCAAGAAACAGATCGAGAGATTTAAGATAGTAAGATAAAATTGCATCATGTTTTGATTAGGATTTGGATCCCAGGTAGATCCAATTAAGGAGTGCAGGTTTTCCAGTCTCCATTGTCATCAAGCGCACCAATATAACTAATCTAACAAAGTGAAACGTAATTTTTATAGTCATGCATGTTTTCTAAGGGAAAAAATGGCAGACCTAACAATGATATAGAAGCCCTTATACTAAAGTTCTTAACACTATATAAATAGTTTAGGTACCAGAGGCAGTAAACCAAGGCAGTAAGCATTATGAATGAGCTTGAGCATACAAGAAAACCCTAGCAACATCCAAATCCTTAACTACTAGTCTGTTTCAACATGGGGTACAATCAGGTTACTGACTGTAGGAACAAGTTGTTTGTTCATTGTTTTTCCACACTCTCTGGTCATGCACTAGCAGTGAGGGACAGGAACAAAGTTTCCCCTCACAGGAGTGCAACTGTCCATCAGCCTAGGTTCAGAGACCTGTGACAGATGCAGTAAGAGACTCCAGCTAATATTCGCTTATCCTCTTGCTCCCAAAGCTGGTCAGACAGAGACTTTTCAGTTATCAAAATCTGCAGTAGCAATGCAGCCTGATAACCTTTACAGCATGGGCCAGTTTTCCCAACATGTCATGCTGCTGCCAAAACAACCGCCAGCATATTGCATCTTATGCTTATCTTAAGTGAGGTGAAAGGATATCAACAGTTGCTACAAGTCATCATTCTTCACTGCACTAGAGATAAGAGATAACAGGCAGGAAAGCCAGGAACAATGTACTTTCAAGACTTAAAAACTCTCTCATGTGGTCATGACTGGCCTCTCATGATGTCTGACCAGCATGCAATCATTAAGCTGGCATTGGGACCAAAAATCAGCAATAGGAGTTTCTTCCCAGCTGAGTTTTCAAATCTGGGATGCACGGCCATCAGAGAAGGCTGTATAGCTTGAGCATTAGTGTTAAGTTTCTCCTCTCAAGAGTATTTAATTTGTGAAGCAGTCTTCAGAAACTCCAGTAAATACTGACACAGTAATCTAGGAAGCAAAGGTAGGAACTTTTCATACCAGTTCTATAAAATTTATATATAGACCAGGAAGTAGACTACTATACTAACAATTGAAATTTAGATGTCGTGTTAAGTTTGAGCATGTTCAACTTCTACCCAGATTTTCCATCTGTACAACAGGAAACATTATTTACCGATCACTCCTTAGAAAAATCCATAAAAGAAATTATAGACTTCTGTATATGGTGCACGGATTGCTCCATGTTAAAAAAAAAGGAAGATGACATGCAGTTAACATGTCTTATTCAGCTGCTATTATTTATTCTATAGTGTATGCACTGGAAAGCAGGCATGGACCTACAAGGAACGCAGAAAGGAAGCACAGCTGGTCATGTAATTGAAGACAACATAACACATGTTGATATAGAGCATACATACAAAAGCTCGAACAGATACCCTTCACACTGGAAACAAGTTAACCTCTGAATGTGGATTTGACAGTCTAGTTAGAATCAAACCCTACTGATTTTGTAGTTATGATTTTCACCACACAACACCATTCAGCTGTTTTTACCAGGTTTTAACCTCTCAGCCTTAAACTTTCCATTATGAATACCAATGAACTTTTACAAGCAGTAGGGAAAAAATAAACCCCCAAGTCTCTCTGTCAATATTTTAATAAGTCTGCTGTTCTGAAACGTGTATTTTTTTCAGCATACTCTCTGTTGTGTACGGGGGTGCAAGCTGCATTTCACTGGCTCCATGAACAAAACCGCCTTATAAGTTTTAAGTCTCAGTATAAAAGTTCCCTTAAAAAAAAGAAAACAATTTAAATGAATTATCACCATCACCTAAATATGGACCAAATGACTCAACCAGGTCCTAAGTGACAAAACCAGCACTAACTCAAAAGTTAAGAATATTCTTCTTGAGGGAACCGATATCTTTGGAGTTTGCAACACAAACACTTCAGTGTATAAGTCTTCTTCAATAATTACCATTTTACTCCAGCTGAAGTTGGAAGAAGACAAAACCACTTGATACTTTCCAAGCACTCCAGACTACATGCACCACATACAAGCTGAAAAATGATACATTCAGAGATGACATTCATGTAAATCACTTGCTGCCATGTCTCTGGATCTCAGCTCCCCCTTCCAATTTGATCAGTGAATTCCAGACTGGTGACACTGCAGTTAAGTTCACTTTGGGATTCTTGCAGTCACTGAAAGACTTAGGCACTTTTGATACAAGTATGTATTTTACATACGCACACATTACACTGACTTACAACTTCAGATCCATACATGCTAGAGCAGAATCAGTAAGACAACTGCTGCTATTTTTTTTTTCCTCCTCCACAGTTTATGCTTGCAATCTATTCTGGAAGTTCCATTTAAAGGGTCCCTGTGTGGAGAGTTAATTAAAATGCTAGAAGACCTGGCTCCACTTAGCACATTTAGCAGAACACCCACAGAGGAAGGGTTATCCTTTGAAATGTTAGATACATTTTCAACCATGGAGGGGGGTCAAGAAAGCTTTTCAAGCCACCCACTGCTGTGAAAGAGATGTATAAAGCTAAAGAAAAAAAAAAGACCATCTATGAAGACAGGATGGCAGATTCAGTCAAATATTTTATATATTGAGATAATCATTAGTGCACATTTATGCTGAGCTAAAGAATGAGAGTACCCCAATGCATTCAGAGACATAATTCTTCACTCAAATACCTATTAATAAGAGGATTATGAAAGTAATAACTCTACCTTTATGCTACTGAAAGTCTAGAATAAGAACGGATTTTCAACATATAACTTATACACGAATACTGATGATGAGCAGTTTTTTTCTAACTGCTATTATTTTTAACTGCACCAAAAAAGACATGAAAAAGCTGACCTAAAATAAACCTGCTAATTTACTGAGTGCTTGGATTTAGAAGCTTTACATTTGGAGTTGGTCTCTTACGGTAAAGATGATTTCAAAGACTGAATAACCTGTAACTTCCCAGCCATAAACAAAGGAGGCAAAAAGTAACAGCAGTCAGCTGATTTGAAAGACAGTTTTCATAAATGGTCCAAGCAAAGGCCTGCAATATCTAACATAGCATGGAAAACACTTCTGAACCACAGCCAGTAACAAATAAAAAAGTAAAAAAAAAAAAAAACGATTTTTTATTTTCCTTCTGCTCTTTAGAAACTGTAAATATGCAATTGGTTTAATATGTTGCTTTGACAAAGCATTTTCATCAATTTAAATAAGTAGCTTGTCTTTAAAGAAAGAAAAAAAGGGGGGGGGGAAAGAAGAGGGAAGCAGACAGCTTGAACCACCCTAAAACCAAACTAGAGAGATACAATGGACCAAGCAAAACACCACTGTTTCAAAAATATCTCCTCAAATTAGTGAAATTGTTTTGCTACAAATCATAATAGTAGCATGTTCCTCTAGACCATGCTAGACCAAGATGTGACTAGCCAGCCTCATTGTTTAATGAAAACACTCACCAGAAATATCAGGTTATGGTTTTTGCCTTAGAACAGTAACAGCAAATAACGCTCCGTGTGTCAACACAAGCAATTCTTTAAACAGAGATTCTTGCCATCTTCCTTCACAAGCTGATCTTAACAGTTCTTAATATTTACAGGATAATTCCTTACAGGAAGGATCTGAGCATGTCCTACAAATCACCGCAGACTGCCATTCATTATGCTGTTTTCACATTCAGGGTTACTCTACAAAATATTCTCAGGGCCTTAGAAAATAAAGGTTTTAATCAGGTATGAGATCTCATTATTTACATTACACACAGTTTGAGAAAAATCACATTCCACTGAGAACTGGGCTGGTATCTACCACCTAAGGTCAATGAATCAGTAATAAGTTATTTACTTAATTAAAAATATTTGAGAGGTATTGATAACAAACACTTTTGATTAAGTTAAAGGCTTATGTCAATAGAAGACACTTGATATAATTTAGCAGTACATGTATGCTCGATGTCGTTTTACAAGTGATCTATGCAACACATTTTAAGTGCATTGTGAGTTGGGCAGTAGAAGGATTTCAAGAATTAACTGTGAATCAGCAAGTAGTTGCAGTATTGCTAGGAAGGTCCTCACAGGATCAGTAAACTTAGTCACTGTTTAAAGATATTACTGTGAATAATGCCTACTTATCAAAAGACTAGCAATAAGGTTGGAGAACAGCAACTCTGATAGTCATGGTACAGTCAAGTAATACTCTTCAGCGAGCCACAGAAAGGTCATAGCTCTAGAAGCAACAGAAGCAGAGTACAAAGATTTTAGACACTACTTTCAGAAAGGCTTGGATATCTACGACTTCTGAATTGTCTGAAGAACTAAGTTAAAAACAGTGCTTCCTCTAGAAAAGAAATACAAACAAAACTGCCATTGGAAACAGGCACTGTCCATTTCTGAGACAGTGGAAAAACAGTTTGGGTAAGATTAATGGGTGAAGAGCAGATAGCTTTTAAGGAGTATTTTCCAGCCTGTTTTCTTTCAAGGAATGGAATAGCTGCATGAGTTACAAGCAAGCTGGAAAAAACAAGTGGTGTACGAATTCCGACCAAGTACAGTTGGTCAGTGGGACAGAGTGCATGGTCCAGTTTAAACCTGAAATAAGGACACAAAACAGTATCACTGCTTGAATATGTTATACAAAGATTACCTTAATGACATTCGCATTTAAATTCAAGCAGCTTATTAAAGTAGGGAAGTAAAATTATTTCTTGGTTACATAAAAAGTTGAAACCAAAGTCTTAGTAGTCACTTCTGGACTTTAAGTCTACTTATTCATAAATTCCTTAAATCTGCTCCATTACCTATTTGCTTAACTCATGCCGATAAAGCAGCTACCAATAATGAAGTCTAAATAAATAATCAGTCTAACTTGAGAGAGAACTGTGGAATAAAGGACTGAACTCAAAAGATGCTTGTTATGGTGTAACCCAGCCAGCAGCTAAAACCACCACACAGCCATTTGATCCACAGGGGGATGGGGGAGAGTCAGAAAAAAAAAAAAGTAAACCTGTGGGTCAAAATAAAGACAGTTTAATAACACAGTAAAGGAATACAACAATGGAATAGAATGTACAGAACAAGTGACACAGCCCAGTTGCTCACCACCCACTAAACAATGTCCAGCTAGTTCCCAAGCTGTAGTAACACCCCTGGCCAGTTTCCTACAAGTTATATAGTGAGCATGACATCATATGATATGGAATATCCCTTTGGCCAGTTTTGGTCAGATGTCCTAGCTGTGTCACCTCCCAGCTTCCTTCCAAGAGGGGTATAGCATGAAAAGCTGAAAAGTCCTCTGCTTAGTGTAAACAGTGCATAGCAACAACCAGAACAGCAGTGAATTAACATTATTCTCAACCTAAATCCAAAGCACAGCACTATACCATCTACTACAAAGCAAATTAACTATCCCAGCCAAAGCCAGGACAGTAACTCCCCCTTTTACTCTGCATCATCTACATCATGCCCAAGTCTCACACTTTCCAATAATTCCAATTAATCACCCCCATTTTTCCTGTCATTGATATACACATGCAGGTAACGTTCCCTCCGCCCGTAGGCCATCCCTCTAAAAAAAAAGTTCATAGATTTCATTGAGCCCATAAGTTTTCGGTTCCATCTGTAAAAAGCCTTCAGGACAGGAGAGGTGGTATGGGTTTGTGGCATGCTGAAACCAATTATGGTTTCATCACCGATACATTTTGCTAATTTCTCACCAAAGTCCATTCTATTAATCTAGGTGACTTTTAATGCAATACCACTGATATAGTACTATAGTAGTGATGACATAAAATAGCAGTGCTATTCAGCCATTAACAGAAGCGGCTATTCCTCGCAAAGTCAAATCCCCATAGGACTTCCGCATCCTTCAGCCTCACTCACCAAGTGCACACAGGTCCTTGAGCAAAATCCCACGCACAGGTTTGCCTCTGTCTGAAGCAGGGCTCACAAAGGCTGCCTTCCCCACTTTTTCTTCATGTGCACTACAGGGACTTTATTCCCTTCCACAGTCCATGGAAGCACTGACTGGGCAGGGCCAGCCTTGTTGCCCCGAGCGTTAACTAACCATGTGGTCTTCACAAAATGTATATCCCAACTTTTGTAGGTCCCACCACCCACTGCTCTCAGTGCAGTCTTTTGAAACTCGTTATAACCTTCAATTTTCCCAGAGGCATGACAGAATACGTGATACATCCACTCAATGCCATGATCTTTGGCTCATCTGTCCATGAGGGTGTTTTGGAAATGAGTCACATCATCAGGTTCAATTCTTTCTGTGATGCCACGTTGCCATAAGACTTGTTTTCCAGGGGCCAGCATAATGTTCTGGATAGTGGAATGGGACACAGGATATGTTTCCAGTGACCTGGTGGTTGCTTCCACCACTGTAAGCACATATCTTTTGCCTTGGCAGGTTTGTGGAAAAATGATATAATCCTTGTCAGGCATCCCCATATTTCAGCCATTGTTCTCCATACTAGAGAGGTTTTACCCTTTTGCTTTGCTTGATCACAGCACATCTCACATCCATGGTCAAATCCACCCCTCAATCATATGCCCATCTATATATTGCATATCTTCCTTGACGGCCTGAGGTGTCACAGACCCAACAAATTATATATAATTCACCCTTATGTTGTCAGTTCAAGCCCATCTGAGCCACTTTAACCTTAAAGGCCTGATCCACCTGCCAGGTGTTTTGATGTTCCTCAGTGGCCCAAATCCTGAGTACATGGGCATCTACATGACATACTTTTACTATCAGCTTCTCTAGCCAGGCAGTAATATTTTGCCACAATGGGTCAAAAGCAAGATAAATTTGCCTCTGCTCTGCCCGATGTTCTACTTCCAGTGCTATAACCACCTCCACAGGGCATTTACCACCATACAGGAGTCAGTGCAGAGGTAGTGCACCAGTAATTTTTCTTCTATCAGCAATGGCTAAAACCAGCTGGATGGTTTTCACTTCTACAAACCATCTCAATTCACCTTCTTGAGCAGTTTCTGCAACTCATTATAGGAGTCTATACAGCAGTCTTCCACCTCTGATGCTTTTTACAAGCAGCTGGAAGTAGCCTTGTGATCGCAGATGCTGGTTCTTATGGGTGACTTCAGTTACCCAGATATTTGTTGCAAAAGCAACAGAGCCAGGTACATGTGGTCCAGATGGTTTCTGGAATGTGAAAACTTCCTTATACAGATGGTGGCGGAGCCTACAAGGGGTAGGGTGGTACTAGATCTTGTCCTTACTAATAAGGACGGGCTTGTTCACAAAGTGAAGGTCGGGGGCAGTTTGGGGCATAGTGACCGTAAGATAGCAGAGTTCATGATCATGAGTGGAAGAGGTAAAGCAAAAAGTAGGATTGCTACCCTGGACTTTAGGAGAGCAAACTTTGATCTCTTCCAGGCCCTAATTACAGCTATCCCGTGGGCTGAGCTGTTAGGTCAGGGGGCCTGCGAGAGCTGGGCAGTGCTTAAACAGCGCTTCTTCTAAGATCAAGAGCGGTGTGTCCCTACAAGTAAGAAATCAGGGAAAGGTGTCAGGACACCTGAGTGGATGAGCAGGGAGCTCATGCATAAACGCAAAGGGAGCAGAAGGTCTATGAATTGTGCAAAAAGGTTCTGACCACTCGGGAGGAGTATAGGAATGTTGTCAGGGCCTGCAGAGATGTGACGAGGAAGGCTAAAGCCCACCTGGAAATGAAGTTGTCAAAGAACATTAAAAAAGACAAAGCACTTCTTATCCTTTAAGTATGTGAACAGCAAGAGGAAGACAAGGCATAACATGGGTCCCCTGCTAAACTAGGAGGGTGTCCTGGTAACAGAGGATGCTGAGGTGGAGATACCGAATGCCTTCTTTGCTTCAGTCTTTACTTCAGAGACTCCCTCTCGGGTCTCCTGGGCCCTGGAAGGAAGAGAGATAGTTTTGGAAATGGAGAACTTCCCTCTGGTTGAGGAGGAGGTGGTCAGAGTGTCTAGGTGGGATCGATGTGCACAAATCCATGGGCCCTGATGGGATGCATCCACGTGTGCTGAGGGAGCTGGTGGAGGTGATTGCTGAGCTGCTCTCTATCATCTTTGACAGGCCTTGGAGAACATGAGAGGTGCCTGAGGACTGGAGGTTAGCCAATGCCACTCCGGTCTTCAGAAAGGACAAGAAGGAAGACCCGTGTAATTACAGGCCAGTCTCACCTCTGTCCCTGGAAAGGTGATGGAACAGATCATTCTGGATGCCATCTCCAAGACTGGAAGGGAAGAAAGTTATGAGGAGTAGTCAGCATGGATTCACCACAGGTAGAATGTGCTCAACCAATCTTGCAGTCTATGATGTCATCACCAGCTGAGTGAATGTAGCGAGAGCAGTGGATATCATTGGATATCAACTTCAGAAAGGCTTTTGATGCTGTCTCCCATAACATACTTAAGGGCCTGGAGCATCCCCCCTATGAGGAAAGGCTGAGTGAGCCGGGCCTGTTCAGCCTTGAGAAGACTGAGAGGGGATTTCATCAACATTGATAAATACCTGAAGTGTGGGAGACAATAGGAGATGGCCGACCTCTTCTCAGTGGTCTGTGGGGACAGGACAAGGGGCAATGGTCACAAGTTGGATCACAGGAGGTTCCACACTGATGTGAGAAAGAACTTCTTCACAGTGAGGGTGACGGAGCACTGGAACAGGCTTCCCAGGGGGGGTGTGGAGGCTCCTTCTCCGGAGATATTCAAGACCCGCCTGGACACCTGCCTGTGTGACCTGCTCCAGGGAACCTGCTTTGGCAGGGGGATTGGACTCGATCTCTTGAGGTCCCTTTCAACCCCTACAATTCTGTGATTTCCCTCCATGTGACAGGACCAATCAGTGAACAGAGTATATTGCTTCTCATTCTCTGGCAGTTTATTATTCAGCCCATCACCTAGTCCTCTGATGACATTCCAAAATCTTTGCCTTCTGGCCAGTTCATTATCACACCCAAGATTCCTGGGCAAATGGGGTTTCTTATTCAAGCCTGTGTGATCAGTGCAACACATTTACGCCATGAAGCATTAGCTTCATGATGTGTAGTGGGGCCCCTCCCTCTGAATAGACAGCTCAGCATCAGTCAGGGTGTCAGGAGGAACTTGAACTCATTTATATACTGCCAACATCTCTTTTTTCAGTTAGAATACAGCAACCCATGGATCTTCTGTATCCCCAATCCCAAAACACAAGGGGTCAGCCTTGACTGTGTACCCACTATATCCTCTATTAGATACCTTCTCCTAACAGCTGAGACACTGGTCCCTACAGGTGGGCAGCAGTACATACCCTCTCTGAATTGTTGAAACTCCTGGGACAGTTTTTTAAACAGGTTTTCAGACAGTTTTTCTACAGGTAAGTACAGGCCTGTAGAGAGGAAGAGATATTTTCTTTGTATTGCTGGGAGTCAGCCAGCCAGTTTATCCAGCATTTGTCCCTTTCCATCTTTCCAGGTCATTACTGTTAATGACTTTTACCATATCACAGTGCTGCACTCCATATAAACTTCTGCTCTGTGGGTCATGGGCCAACTTCATCTAGATCTTTAGGTCATCATAAGTCACCTCCGTCACAGCCAACTCCCTGAGGTACTACATACCTCCTTCCATGTCTGGTTCACTTGCCTGGATAACATAACAGCCTCTTCCTTGAGCCTTGCTTTCACAGCTGAACAGAATTTGCCTCGAGAGGCTGAGGGTTTCTTTGTTCCAGTTGCTCCCTTCTACAGACAGGGATTCTAGCTGCTTCTGCTTTGTTTCCCTATCCTCTAATTCCAGGCTACTGGCCCTGTTATCCCAGGATCGGAGTAGCCAGGTGCTCATCTAGATGATGACTGAAATCTTGCATATCCTGCAGCTCACTCAGATACAGGGATTGCATGGTTACCATCTCATTTGTGGATTCTTCCTCCTGTTCTTGTGATGATCTGAGTTAATTTTCAACCCTTATTAAGCTGATTTTTTTTTTTTGTGTAGTACTAATTCTGTATAGGGATGACTGATACCTGCACAGCTTGGTTCTCTGGTTCAGCCACAGTGCCTATCATAGAAACTGAAGTAGCCACAGTACCAGTTGTGGGGGTTAATCTTTGTCTGGCATTCTTAAAATAGTTGTTTAACCCTAAACAAGACCTGAACCACTTTTGGGAGATACAGCAATAGAATCATGCTGGTTTGAACATTCCAAGGATATTCAACATACCTAAAAGCTACTGTAATTAGCCTGGAGAAGGGTAAGGTGAAGGAAGGTGTTCTGACAGATTGGCTCTCAGAGGAGAAAAAAAAATAAAATGTGTAATTATTAATAGTTTCCAACAGATGGCTCCCAAAGTACAGAGATGACAGAAATGCTGAATACAAATACCAGACTAGCCTAGCAACCAACAAATTTATGTTGGTATTACCAAGCAGACCACAATGATAACCTTGACCCAGTTTGCAGAGATGATAAACAGCACAATAGGGAACATATATTGCAAGTAAGGTGTTGTATTTGTTCTAGGAGTTGTGTTAACAACTTGAGAACAAATAAATCAACATTGTGATCAGCTATTTACCTAATATAATGAATGGTTGTAACAAATTTATTCTAATGCACTCTAGTCAGATTTTTCGTTATCTCAACCCGAGCCCCACACTGGGGACTCAAAGGACTGTTGTGGTTTAACCAGGCTGGCAACTACAACGTATGCAGCAGTGTGGCTCAGTTCCCCTCCCATCCCACTGGAAGGGGAGAGATTTAGGAAAAAGAGGGGAAAAAACACCAAAAAACAACGAGGTAAATTCAAAGGTTGAGATGAAGAGACTTTAAGACAACAGAAAGGGAATACAGAAGATATACAGAACAAGTGATGCACAGCACAATTGTTCACCACCTGCTTACCAGTGTCTGGCTAGTTTCCAATCCATGATCATGGCACTGGCTAGTTTACCCCAGATTACATGCTAAATATGACATCATATGGTACGGAATATCTCTTTGGCCTGTATAGGTCAGCTGCTCTGGCTGTGCCCCCTGCTTGTGCACCCCCATCCTCCTTGCTGTCAGGGCAGTATAAGAAACTGAACAGTCCTTGACTTGGTGTAAACACTGCCTAGCAACGAACAAAATATCAGTGTGTTACCAACATTATTCTCATCCCAAACCCAACATTAAACCAGCTGCTAGGAAGAAAATTAACTCTATTCCAGCTGAAACCAGGACAATGTTATACGTTATTTGGTACTCAGTAGTATCTTCAAATTGCTTTTTCTGATATAGGTTTAAAAGCAATTACATCAGCATTTCTTTGCACATCATGTAAATAGTTCAAGTAACTCTTACCAGGGAGGGAAAAACAGAGGTAGAAATAAGGTTTTAAACATGTTTAACCTCTACAGAAGCAAAAAGTGAGGTACCATAGGGAAGCTTTGGAATAGTTTTCAGTACAAAGTCAAAAGGAGTGGAGGAACAAAAAAAATTAAAAAACCCCACAAAAAACTAAAGACAAAACACCAAAAAAAACACAACAAACTGTCGTGTTGTATAGGAGAACTGTTGCTCCTATATATTCCTTCAACCACCTTCACCTTAAAGAAATATTGTCATTTAGAAAAGGTTACATTTCAGTAGCAGTCAAGGTAGTAGGATGTACCGATGTTTCTCTGTTTCGGCTTGAGAGCTTTAGGTGTTTACTTTGCCCCACACCCAAACTACACCTACTAGAACACTGGGTGCTGGAGAACCTTGGCAGCCGGTGCCACTGCTTACACAGGCAACGCAAAATACTCTGAGAAACTGTGGTATTAAGATGGACGGTCTCCAAGAACAGAACCAGGTATTAACTTGTACCTTAACGTGTTCTCAAGCATTGTATAACGATGCAACTGAGTGCAAAACATCTGCTCATTCTACTCCACAGCATTAGAGTGCCTATTTCCCTCTGAAACTGCTGGACCACAAACACTATCAAAAGTACTGTGAGTACAGCATGAAGCAGCATGGAAGAGTCCCACCTCATCTCTGCCCACCTCCCAACACCCTTCTGTTACACCGGCATCTGAAAGCTTGTTTGGCCCTTTACTGCACTGCTTTAACTTTTCCTGGCATGTTAAAGTATTTGTCTCTGGCAGATAGAACCCACATCTCTGACTCCCTTTTAATTACAAAAGGACTCCTGCCAAATGGTCTTTGGAGTGGATAACTCTTTAAGTGATCCTTTCCACTTTAAATATGAGCAACTTCAAGAAACTATCCTCTTCCTTTAGCTTTCCCATAAAACATTTTTCCTTCCACCTCTGGCAGTTCAAAGACATAGCTGACATACATGCACAGCCAGAACCCACAGAGAGAAGACAGTTCTGCATATCTCAAGTCAAACACCACTGTAGCCATTTTTTTGTGTTTTTCCCCTCTCTGCTGAGTCAACATCCTTTCTTCTATATATAGACTTAAGAGGTGGAAAGCCCTACAAGTGAATATGTTGCCTCCTTAAATATTATTATAGTTTCCCCATTAAAAAAAAAATCCGATCCAAACCAACAACACATTCAGCTGTTTCAATAACAATCAAGTTGAAAAAACACAATATTTATCAAACAACCTAATGAATCCAGATGTCACAATGAGTAGAATAGGAAAACCTAATGGAACAGCAATAGAATTGGAAACAACAACTGTGAAGGCCCTGATTGCCCCTGGAAACTCATGCAAGCATTAGAGAGATTGCTACAGCTCCTACCAAGAAGCACTAAATCAAGCACAACTCCACTGCTTCTGTATCAGTCTTCCATTAAGAGAAATTAAATGCTTTAGAGCGCCGAAGGAGCACAGAAAGCGCAAGGCTGATCAAACTATTATTAAGAGCAAGAAAAATATATTTACTAAAAGGAACAATGCATGGCAGTCACTTAAATGCAGTTTGTTATCCCATCTTTCTCCAGATGGGAGAAACCTGTTTTACGCTCCCAGTGCTAGTGTAGTCCTCCCTCTCCCAAACGGGTAAGGAAATACTCTGAAGAATTTGAGATTTCTGTTTTTTTCTTTCAAACTGTTAAATCAAAGGAAGTTGAACTGTTCAATCTGAACCAGAATTAGTGTCCTGTAGTTCCCATCTGTTCTCCTTTATAGGAATATTTCCACAGGATAAAAGCAAAACAGTTTGAACAGCTACTGTTCTGAATTAAACCATGCTCACAAGTCAGTAAACCCAATGAATAAAAGGATCTAAAATTCATCTTAAGTTATAGCTGATCCTCAATGCAGTTCTGCTTGTTTATACATGACTAAGTTGCACAGCATCACACATAACAGGAGTATACTACAATAATCTTAAGCACACCTGAAGCAGAAAAACTTATCTTCTATACATCAAGGTTGGGTTTTTTTCTTAGTTCAGACAATTAAGATTAGATATAAGTATTATATATTAATATAGAGTAGATTATTAAAAGATTGGGAGAAAAATAAACATGTTACAAGAAATAGCTTCCACGGCATCTTGCCATTTAGAAAATCAAAAAGACCTTTTCTTAATTTAAAAACACCCCCAAAATGCTTTAACCATACCTTTGCAGATTATGAAGTGGTTATTTCTGCATATATCATTTATACAAATTATACTATTATATTCTTCTGCATCTTCAGTATACAGTTAAAATAGAATTTTTCTTTGCAAAGGCTGGGACATGTAAGAAGTGCCTAGTATCTTGTTCATCTCTCTCCTAGAGCGTGAATTAGACAAGTACAGCAAGCTCAGAACAGGCAGAAGATAACACCATAAGTCTATTTTGTAATTCAAATGTCCAGTGAATCAAAGGACGAAAAAAACCCGATCTTGTTACAGAATCCATTAGACTTGCCCTGTTCTTACAAAGCTCTAAGCCTATAAGCTCTGCCAGGATATAATCCAACCACATGCTCTTGAGATGGTTTAATTCACCTACTCTTCATGGCAACGCACTGCCTTTTACAAGTGGCCATCTTGTAATGCGTGCAGACACACGTGTGAGCTTCTCTGTCTCAAAGAGAATCATCTGGAATAGAAAACCATTCTTCAATCAACATTAAGTCAATTGAAACATGTGAAATATGAATGAGTGCTCACTTGAGGGAAAATAAAAAGCAACCTGATACAGTTGTAGCTTAGTCCTCCATATGTAAGATGGTGAAGAAAATAAAGATGATTATGAAGAAGGCACTGCCTAACACCATGGAGTACATCCTGCATTTGCTTCAAACCCCAGAATGACTCAGTCTCCATAATTAAGAGAACTGTAGCATAACAGAGTTGGCAATGTCTCCAGCAACAGTCCCAACGGTTTTCAATAAAAGATGAAGTTGCTTAATATAAATTACACTTGCACGGAAGTATTAGGATCCATGATCATCCACACTTTTGACAGCTTAACATATTCATGATGGAAAAATAAAACTCTTGATATCCATTTTAATCCACATATGACAAATCAAATACAGAGTATATTAGGTATACCAAAAAGTATGTATTTCCAAATAATTAAAAACAAGGTATTGGGAGTGGAGAAGTGATACAATGCGAACACTTAATTTATTGCCAGTTTATTACTGGTGTTTTCCAGCCTGCTACTTGTCTCTATGGCATGCACTATGCCAAATCACAGAAGAAATGTTCTCCTTTTCTGCAGCTTGTAAAGAAAAACTAGACAGCTACTTGAATCAACTGCTGAGAAGAGCTTTCTTTTTGCCCTTATAGGAATTAAGTCTTAAAAAACAATGGTCAAAAGTAGTATTGCCTATAATAAAGTTAGCGCTTTTTCAATTATTCTTGTTTAACTACTGGAAAAAAAGCTTTCTACTTTTAAGCAACTTTATAAGCCCCAAGATGCATGCATTACCCAAATGATGTAAATTTTTGCCTAAAAGATTACAACAGTACAGAATTTAAAATAAGACCTGGATTTGATTTACTACAGTAATGGTATTTTGGGAAAGAATAATTTATTATTCTTGAAACCCAACATTACTTGAAATACATGTGAAATTTATAATTCTTCAAACTTAAGTTTAAAAACAAACGTAAACTACCAGATTATGAGGAAGTAATTCAAGTTTGACTTCAAAGAGATCTTATCAGTTATAAATCTTCTACTGCAGGTGATTGATGTTATGTCACAGACATTAACTGGCAGTGTTTTGTTTGATTTTCTGATCCTTTGCATGTGAACACAGAACAAGGAAAGAAATGAGTATTTTCTCTCTCTCGAGAGAGAAAATACTCATTTCATATGTTAAACTCTCAGGAGTTTAACATATATTTATATTTATAAATAACAGCACTACATGGATAATATGGAAGACTACTAGTCAGTATACTTAACCTGCTCATCCACTTTTGGAAGAGGTGTAAATACAATGTATACAGTACAAGGCTGCCTTTCTTCCAGACCCTGCAACCCTGTGTATTTAAAAAGCAAACAAACAAACCATCCAACCAGCCTTGCTGTCATATTATCAGTCAAAAGAAAACATCCTAAAAAACATACTAAAAATACTAAATTGTGTTAGTTGTAAATAATGGCACAGTAAGAGGCTTCTGCTCACAAAGCAAAAGATGGACGACGATTGCGTTGACGACATCACAGAAGCCTCACAGGGCTGAACAACCATGCAAGGCTGTAACTCTTAACCATAACGAGATGATTCTGGCGATCTACAAAAAGGCTGGTTTTATTAAGAAAATAGTAAGTAATAACTCCTGAGATACATATTCCATCTCTAAAAACAGATTTCCACCTTCAGTGAAAAGATGGCTTTTGATTTCTTTTGAATCACGGCACCAGTAAACAGGCTGAACATCAGCTAATCTGTTCAACCCATCAAACACCTGCTCTAGGAGTCTCTTACTGGAAATTACAAGAGATCCAAACCACACAGCAGTTAAGAAAGCCACAAAAGGTATAGTTGAGAACTCTCTAATGCAAAATGGTAGCAGAAGTTTCTATCCTGCATACCGGAGGGTAAGCAACAGCTCTGTTACCCTGCACCATTCTGTCCCTATACTATTATTCAGAAGCCCATGGAGAAGAATCATACGTTGAAAATACGTTTCTAGAACAGGCTATCAAGTAAGGTAAGTAGATGGAAGGCCAGGTTTCCCCCACAGCTCAGTCATGGCATTGGGGTTAAAAAAGAAAGAAGAAAGCATTTTTTAAAAAATTAGTTCAATTTTCTAAGCTCAAATGGTACCTGACTTGAAAAGTAAGTTCAAGGAAGCTGTAACTCTATGGGAAAAATAATTAAAAATTAAATCCAACACTAATGCTTCCACAAATTTGTATAGCATAACTGCATCAAAGATGCTAGAAGAATCCCACAATATAAGTATTATTTATGCAGTTATCTTGGAGATTGAAAAAAATCTCGTAAAACTGAAATGCCAAACAGTTGTCAAGGTAGGAAATGTGGGGCTGGGAGTAGAAAGACAGTAACATAGAGTTTTAAACTGTGTTTCTTCTAAACCAAGGGGGAAAAAAGGCATGGGGGGAAGGGAAAACATGGGAAATACAAATCCAAGAGTTCTACACACACTTTATAAGTTCTGCAATCGAAAAGTTACAGCCATAATGGGAATTTAAAGTTGCAGAGAAGGTATTGGCATAGCTTGCTTAATTAAGACACTATGTCACAATAAGCATTTGTGGACTACATACTGATATACACAGCTTGCCTAATAAACAAAAGCTCATACTGCCCAAGTAACAGCTGCAGAACCCATCCTTGCAGAGCAGCTAGAGACTCCAGCACTGCTACCCCCATCATGGAGTACAACAAGACAAACCTTTAACTCTTAAATGCTATGTAACTTAAAAATAAGAAAAACTAATAAAATAAAGCAGCGCTAAGTGTCATAAATAAGGTATCACTTTCCAAACCCACAAAGTTAAGAACCAATTCCAACACACCATGATGACTTGTTTCATGGTTTCTTCATCTGCAACTACATGCAAACTTCAGTATGACGGCATAAGGTACAACAAAACCAGCAGAGCATTTGGAAAAGCATACAAATGATACAAAGGATTAAGGATTATAAAATCCACTTACTTTATTACATTGGTCAGTATTTGCAGCCCATTAGCTCCAAGTCCTGAAAATATGTGTTCCTATTATAAGAACTACCTGGCCATAGGGATCCTAAATCCTTCAGCACAAGCCAACAAGGGTTTTGTAAAGAGGAGACAGGACCACACAAGATTCAACAGAAGAGCTGGAACACCCTACAACACAAGCGGTGCTGCCCAGCTCACTTATGGACTAGGGAGGGCATCATATCTGATGGTAACAGAAAGACACCCCAAGCACACAGCCTTATGCTGGCACTATATAATACTTAATAAATCTTATTCAGAAAATAACTTTAGTTGTAAGTTTAATACTTAAAATTAATTTTAGAATTATAAACTTAAGGATTCGCTGATGCGACATTCATAAGTAACACCGCAGTTTTAGTCTGAAGCCACTGTCACAGCAGAAGTCCTTTTTGCAACAGTTTGATTCTGATCAATGTCAATATGGTATAGTTAAAAAAAAAATGTAGTAAAGCACTAATTTTGTTATGCCACTGAGCTTTCAGGAGTCTACTGCTTAGGATCTCCCCAAACCTGGCAAGGCATTGCTGTGTGTGATTTCCATGACTTCACGGGAACTATGTTTCTTTATATGTTTTATACACAAACCTCAAACATGTCTTAATTTCACTATCAATACTTTTCAATATCAATATTTTGTAAGCAGCTCCAGTACCTTTTAAATGAAGAAAATTACTATCTCCATCTTCCCTCCCTCAATCCCTATATCACTACTTTCAGTTTCTGCTGAATAGAAAAGCTTTTACTCCCAGCACTTTCAGTTTCATTTTAGCAGGGAAGTGCAAAAGAATGAGCTCTGCTTGAGAAAAGTCATGCAAAGTTAAGACAGCAACCTGGAACAAGTCTGGGGAAAAAAAAAAAA
>VXBZ01004106.1:131349-146176 GCA_013399135.1 Heliornis fulica
GGAACAGTCTACCCAGGGAGGTGGTTGAGTCCCCATCCCTGGAGGTGTTTAAAAGACGGGTAGATGCAGTGCTTGAGGACATGGTCTAAGGGTAGACTTGGTGGCGGTAGGTTAATGGTTGGACCGGATGATCTTAGGGGTCATTTCCAGCCTTAAAATTCTATGATTCTATGATTCTATGAAAGATTTCAGCTTACATCTGACAAGGGCGCAAGAATTTGAATAAATAGAGCCTAAATGTTCGATCTGGACCTAATAGCCAGGATCCTGAGATTAGTGCCTGAACACTTTACATTGTAATTGGATCACACAGGGGTTGGATGATTTTCTATTCATCCAACAATACAATAAAAACATTTTTAAAGCCCCAAAAGTAGGGCTGAGAGTTAGTGAGTTAATATTTGGGGCCAAATGTCAATGTGTGTACTTAGTTTTGTGAAGGTGATTCTTAGAGTTGGTGCATACAACAGCATTTACAGAATCATGATTTCCAAATACTAAAAAAATCCTGTAATCTCCCCAAATTAGTCCAGATTAGGTAAAATATCTACCTAAAAGAGTGCTTCTGGGCAGGTACAGTGTATACTCAGTGAATAATAAGGAAACTGAGTGATGTATTAAGGGTTACAGAGGACACCTGGCAGAATATGCTATGTAAAATGGCATGCTTTATAAATAGTTTTGAAATAGCAGCCAATGTAGTTAACATCTATGGATAGATAACATCCTTGAAAAGCAAGTAGCTCAGCCAAACACTGGTGTAGATACTGAGCCTTATGAAATACCGAATGAAGTATGTTTGGTCCACTGGAAGATCCTTCAGTGACCTACAAAAGCAAATTGAGTCTCGAGGAAGAATTATTCTTACTTTTTGATTTTTTTCCTTATGACTTCTAATAAAGAACAGTAAGAACAATAACTGGGCAGAGTACAAAAAAGGGCTAAGAAGATGATTGGGATATAGAACATCTCTCTTATAGAGAGATGCTGAGGGCTTGGGACTTTTTAGGCTAGAGAAGACTGAAAGGGGTACCTTAGCAATGCTTATAAATACTTTAAAGGTGGGTGTCAGGCAGATGGGGTCTTTCTCACTTTTTTCAGTGGTTCCCAGCAACAGGACAAGAGGCAGTGGGGACAGGCTTGCATATAGAAAGTTCCACCTAAACACAAGGAGGAACTTCTTTACTGTGAGGGTGGCAGAACACTGGTACAGGCTGCCCAGAAAGGATGTGGAGTCTCAGTCTCTGGACATATTCAAAACCCACCTAGATGCTGTCCTGTGTAGTCTGCTCTAGGTGATTCTCCTCTGGCAGTGGAGTTGGACTAAATGATCTCCAGAGGTCCCTTCCAACCCCTATCATTCTGTGGTTCTGTAGTAAGCAGCCTGCCATCTTTCTTTCCCCAGAGGAGTACAAATCATCACTGCTTCCAGATTTTCAAGAATTTCAAGTGAGAAAGTCATTATGATACAGTTTTCTGATCTGAAAACCCTTTGGACAGCCATTAGTGGAATAATGTCAAAGTTTTCTAAGATTAGTCATAAAAATCAAAGTTTAAAGACTGGCATAGTTTTTCAGTAGTACAAATTATGCATGAGTCTCAATATGTTGACTAAAATCATAGAACAGCCCAGGGCTGTTCCATGGGAAGGGACCCCAAAAGGGAGCCTTTGAAAGATCATCTCATCCAACCTTTCATGGGAAAGGTAGCCTAGTTGAGATTATGTAGCACTTTGGCCAATCATCTTGAATATTTCCAGTGGTAGGGACTCTACCACATCCCTGCAGAGGTTGTTACAGTGAATGGTTGTTCTCACTGAGAAAAATTACTTTCTTATATAAAGAATATATGAATATATATGAAGCCTGTCCTGCTGAACTTGTACTTGTGGCCTGTTGTCTTCTCTGTGTGGCTCCTTGTGAAGAGAGAACCCCTGTCCTCTTTGTAGGCACCTTCAGTACAGGAATGCTATGATGATGTCCCTCTTGAGCCTTCTCTTTTCTAGAGAGAGGAGAGGGTTCCCCCTGAGCCTTCTCCAGGGAGAAAAGACCTAAATCCTTTGATCTCCTCATGGGGCAAGTTTTCCATCCCTTTGGTCATCTTCATGGCTCTCCTTTGGACCCTCTCCAATCTTTTCAAATAATTTTAATCGTGGGGAAAATTCATATATGTGTGTGTGTGTGTGTGTGTGTGTGTGTGTGTGTGTGTGCGTGTTTGTAGCTAGATTTGAACATGAAGTAAACCACTTCAAACTGGTTTTTTTTTTCTTCTTGCTTTCAATGCACAGTGCCACCTAAGTGAGTAATTGGAGGTGGTTTCCAGTCATATGCATCAGCTGTGTATGTCCACAAGATGTCTCTACTTACCTCAAGGAGTAATAGAATTCTAGTAAGTCTACAAATATAATTTCTATCGAGAAGCTTCTTTACCATTTCTTAAAAAAAGAGTGAAATTTTTGCACTTCTCGAACACATTATATTAAAATAATCTGTATTTTTTTCTGGTTTATGACAATTTTGATTTAACAAAAGCTGCCTATGCGATGTAGCTTTTTGAGATTTATACAGTGTTCCAAGTTTTAACCAAGAGATGAATGTTTGTGATCAAACTCAAACAAATGTAGTAACTGCAGTTGACTTGAAAATGTAACTGTGTGGAAATTGAAGAGACCACAGTTAAATGTAAATGGATATTGGTAAGAATTTAGATAAGGCAAGAACCTAAAGGCAAGGAGAAACTTTCCTGGGGCTGGACATTTGTTCCTTTTCTTCTTGTTGCTCTGATTAGTGACTGAGTATCAGTGAATTAGCTTATCCATAGTCTGACTATGGTTTTGTATTGTTTTTCTATATCTTGGTCAGAATAGCGCTATGTATTCAGAAACTTTAAATTCAGAGTCCACACTGATGTGGTGGGTTGACCCTGGCAGGTTGCCAGATGCCCGCCAAATCTGCTCTATCACTGCCACCCTCAGCTGGCCAGGGGAGAAAAAATGTAAATGGCAATCTCATGGATCAAGGTAAGGACAGGGAGTGATCACTCACCAATTACTGTCACGGGCAAAACAGACTCAATTTAGGAAAAAGAAATAATCTAATTTATTACCAAGCAAAACAGAGTAATGAGAAATAAACCCAAATATTACAAATACCTTTCCCCCACTACTCCTTTCTTCCCAGGCTTAGCTTCATTCCCAATTTTGTCTACCTCCTTCCCCCAAGCAGCACTGGGAATGGGGTGTGTGGTCAGTTCATTACAGGTTTTCTCTGCTGCTCTTTCCTCCTCAGGGTGAGGATTCATCACACTCTGCCTCTGTTCTAGCATGGGTACCTTCCATGGTGTGCAGACCTTCAGGACCAGACTGCTGCAGGTTGTGTTTCCCGCAGAGTCACAAATCCTGACAGCAAACCTCCTCTGGTGTGGGCCTCTTTCCATGGGTTCAGAGGTCCTGGTTCCACATGGGCTTCCCATGGGGTCACATCCTCTGAGTGCATCTAAAAGCTCTGGTGTGGGGTTCTTCATGGGCTGCAGAGTGGATAGCTGCTTCATCATTAATCTCCACGGGCTGCAGGGAGACAGCCTGCATCACCACAGTCTTCTCCACCAGCCACAGGGGAATCTCTGCTCCAATGTCCGGAGTGCCTCCTGCCTCTCCTTCTTCACTGACATTGGTGTCTGTAGAGTTGTTCTTATATTTACACTCCTTTCTCTGGCTGCAATTACTTTATGTTGTTGCACCAGGTCGGGTTTCCCCCCTCTCCCCATTCTTAACTATGTGATCCCAGAGGCACTACGACCATCGCTGATGGGCTGAGCCTTAGCTAGTGACAGGTCCATCATGGAGCCAGCTGGCATTGCCTCTATCAGGCACAGGGGAAGCTTCTAGCAGCTTCCCACAGAAGCCACCCCTGTAGCTGCCCCACTACCAAACTTTGCCATGCATACCCAATACAAGTGGGATATTATTTTTAAATTATTTTGGGTTTTTTTTCCCTCGAGATTTGTCAGGACCTTAGTTATAACTGGTGATAAATGTTGCAATATTTTTGTGTTATTAAAGAGGAAGGCTGTGTAATAGAAGCAAAAATGCAGAGTTGTGTGCTGTGATAAACACTAAATATTTACATTTCTTTAGACAAAACTCCCATTGAGGTTACGTTTTCTCATGGATAAAGGGTCTAGGATGTACATAGTTTCCATCAGATGATGAGCATCTCTTATTTCCTTTGATAGGCACTTGTCAAAAAATGCTTGTTGTGGGATGAATACTATTATTTTTGTTATTAAGGTTTATAGTAAGCACTAAACTGTATGCATAGTGTACTGCCCTACTGCATCATTATATATGACTATATATATAACACCACATATAAGATTGCATTATATATAACCATATGTACAACTGCATGTGAGAAAAGGAGAATACTGTTCTTTGCTGTATGCTTTGCTACCTAAAGGCTGGTGTCTGTGTTGCTGATACAAAGCCTACCAATAGGCACAGGTACACCAACAGATCTCTATGTGAAATGTACAGAGAATACATGGGTGGTCTCCTGACCTCCAGCAAATCTCAGGAAGTCCAAAGACAGAAGACCAGAAGAAAAAATGTATCTTTTCCCTTGATCTTCTCTTTGAGAGGTACCCTAAACCTTCTGTATGGTTTCCTCTCTTGTGATATGAGAAGTATGAATATGGTAATTGTATTGTGTCTGAATGCACTGGCTATTCTTTCCAAGCTCGTTATAGGACACCCCAGGATTTGTAGCTTCTCCTTCCTAGAGTCTCTTCCAACTTTAACAATTCTATGATTCTATTTGAAGCTCGTTATTTGAAATTTCTGTTGTGTTTCTCTGATCAGCAAATAAAAAGTAGGCAAATTATTTTGGACTGCAGTGAGTCTTTCCAGTTTCAATAACACACAGAGACAGTAAATATAATTCTCACAGAACAAATTCTATATGCCACTTTCACTGGTTGCTTGAAGATTCTAAAAGTGAGGCAGAAATAAGGCTTACACTGAGAATTCAGCTACAAATGTAATAGTTGTAGTGCAACAGTTGTCGAAATCTAATTCTATCAAATCATATCTTGCTCATTACCATGGTATTTTTTGTGCCTTGTCTTATCTGAGCATGACCGCAGTAAAACAATTATGCACTTTTTTTTAAAGACCCTCTTTTGTGACAATGCTGTGAACAGTTTAGCAGCTATTAAAGCAGGGTTTTAGTTTGTTACCGATGATAAAAGAATAAAGGATTTAGGTTTATTGAATGTGGGGCCATTTGTGCCATCTCTAGTAAGGTTGCCTTGTATGTCCCATTATTAGATGCCATTTTTCTCTGCTTAAAACTGCACACAATGGGATTTGGGCTAAATGTTGCCTGCTGATGATTGCTTCTACCTGAATTTTTTTGTTTAACTTCCAAAATACCTCAGCCATTTTCACAAAGAGTTGAATGAGGAACATACTGTTGCAGCATAACAACCTCTTGTTGTCTTTCAGAAGGACTAACAGTTTATCATTCTTGCATCTGTCATGATAGATCTTTTTGCTTTAAAAGAAGCGATTATGAGTATACAGAAGACATTTTAAGCAATGTCAGAGTAGACAAGCTTAAGGGAATTTACTGCAAGTACCAAAATAAGATAAAGTAGGTCAGCTTGCTTGAAAACTAGGTTCTGAGCAAATGAAGTAAGAAAACAGAAAGAGATTTAAAATGCAAATTGTGGGCTAAGGTAATTTTCTGTGGTGCTGTATAAAACAGGGAAGGGTAGAAGCAGAGCAAATCAAATCAGAGTTTTGTATGCTTAGCAGAGTTATCAAATAACATAATGCACCATTTTCAGAGGTGTAGCTGTTGATTTCTCTGCAACCTTTAGTTTCTTGCTACCTCTAAAGGAGTTTGAGTGATGAACTTAGGAGGCTCCCAGTGATTTAAGTATATTTATAAAGATTTCTTTAAAAAGTCTGGTGAGCCATATCTGAAGCAGGGATTTGTAGTATTTGTTGTGTTGCAAATATGGTTTTGGTTCTGAGAAAATCTGATCGAATCTCACCAAATTTTAACACATTAAAAATGTTGCTTGAACAGTCTGAAACAGAGCAGCAAGCCATCATCTTTCTCCTAAGACAGGGAGTGGTCCTAGTTATTACAGACCCGACCCAGGCGGAGGGAAAGGACATGGCTTCATGAACACTTCTATTAAAAGATTCTGATCCTATTTTGCGTGTGAATAATGTATGTATCTATCACGTACCATATTTCTTTTAAGTCAGGGAAGCGTGCTTTATCTGTGCAACCTCAATTCATTCCCGTATAAATATTCATCATGATGCAGTCTTCAACTTCACACAAACAACTTCTCTAGACTAAGCTCTTTGTTTTGGGGACTCTCTGCTCTTGATGTGAACAGCCAACAGAGCTGTTACAGGAGTCTCAGCTAGTTGTAAGGACTTCTGGAACCTTCTGAAAAAATGGAAAAAATAATATTTTGTAGGATATTTTTAGATTAGTACCTGAATGCAAACAGTAAAGTAAGAGAACAAAACTGAGATGAGCTGATGCATAAATGGAGAAACTTAACTTTCATTTTAATTGCAAACAAATTAGTCTTTTGATTTCAACTGAGAATCAACCTAAAAACAGTATATCGAATAATAGACTCACAGACAAGTCTTGTTTGGAAGGGAACTCTGGGTATCATAGTTCAACCATGCATTTTGGAGTCTAAGGAAAAAGGGACAACAATATGAGCAAGAATAGATAATAAACTTTGGGTCATAAAATAATTCTTTTCTGCAGTACATTTTTTCAGTGAAAACTGACAGAATTGTTAAAATCAGAATATTCAGTCTAAAAATTAAATTAGACTAAATGAGGATTGACAGTTCCTTCCAAGACTAACCACTTAACAGCACTGAAGTAGCTTACTCTAGGGAAACCAGTGAAAATAGGAAATACTTAATCAATGCTTATTGTAGAAAACAAGGAGAAAGAGGAGGAAGGAATATTAAATGAACAGTAGCATTTATAAAAATATGTTGAAATAATGTTTGTCATAGAATAAAAATATTGAAGAAGCTTTAACAGAAGATGAGATAAATGTTCATGGACTTTTATGGCTGGCAGAATTAATTGTTATTTCTTTTTACTGAAAAATCCACTGAGTGGTGGAAATCCCTGAGAAATTTTTATAACTGTTATATTAATTTCTTAGTCCTGTGTTTTCTAGATTCTCAGCACTAATTTAATTTAATTGGCCTGTGCATTAGCATGGAGGAAGCTTTACCATTCCTTTTTTCTCTTGTCTTACTCCTTTTCATTTCTTGATTCATTATCAAGGAAATAAATTAGAAACCTGAATTCTCAGCAGCCTTCCCAGACTTCTCAGTATTGCCACAGCAGGGAAATTTGAATACCTCAAGAAGCGTGGCTTCTTCTGCATTTCTCATTGCTGGAGAGATATTGTCCCTTTCAAGCAGCTTTATGCCAAAACCAAACTCTAGACTGATAACAAGCAAATCCTCACAGAATGTAAACAGAGAGGATCATCTGCTTTCCTCATCTCCCATTTTTCACTCCTTTTCAGCCTTCACTTATTTCTTTGAAAAGAAGTACCAGGCAGGTTTCAAGTATACAAATGTGTTTAAAGTCAAAGTGGACTTCAAAAAAAGTAGACTTACTAGACTGTAACTAGTCATATTGTTTTGTTAGCTCTCTGCACATACCTCGCTGTTCCTCAGGGCAACATATATTCCCATGCATTGCTTAGTTTCAGACGATATTAGCATTAGATTTCTACAATTTCTCATGAGTGAGAAGTTTTCAGTTTTATGTAAGATCTCCCACAGATTCAATCCTGTACAAGACATTTCTTAGTAGCTGTTTTACTGCAAGGTGGAACAAAGCCTTTAGCCTTTGAAGTTCATATTGTAAAGAGGTTCTACCCAACAACGGAGATCTGGAGAAATTTGGTACTTTTTATTAAAGATTTAATAAAAAGCCTGATCTAGTCTGATCTAGTTGGGGGTGTCCCTGCTTCTTGCAGGGGGGTTGGACTAGATGACCTCTGGGAGTCCCTTCCAACTCTAGCTGTGCTATGATCCTATGATTCTATGATTTTTATTAAATCTTCATGCTTATTATTAAATGCTTCTGCAACTTGAAGTTGATGTAAAGTCTCTGAATGTCACAGTTGCTCATGCCTAAAGTTCATTAACACAAACTTATGTAACTGTTAGATAATATTTATTTTTATGTGCTAATAGTAGAGATACTCTGAAGATGTGAAAATAGGCACAGAAATTTACTCTTAATAATATACCAAGGGACACTGTATTTAGAAAAGAGAATTAAAATTACAGAAAGCATTACACATAAGCAGTTTCAGGGGAGCATTTAAATCCCATCAGATCATAAATATGCTCAATATATAATTAAAGTCATACATATTTCTACCCTCAAAGACGGCTTTTATACCTCAGTTTCACTCTAAATGGCAGTCTCTCTAATTTCTATCTCCTCTCACATTATTTTCAACAGTTACGCAGCGACAAACGGAGCTTTCTGGCTGTATAGCAATGCACTTCTCCTTCCTGTATGTTAGTTTCCCTCCAGTGGCTGTTATGGGAAACTTCAGGTCCAACTTGAAACACGTAATTCAGCATTAGTTAGGTTGCATATTACAGTAGTACATTGAAACAACTTCTACCTTTATTCATGCCTAGGTGACCTTAATAAAGGCTTTAATGTTATCTAAAAGCAAATACAGGTTTCAATCATTTTTTTCTTAAGTAGACATGTTTTGGGTCCCAAAGTGGAATGCATAGGCTTTAGCGCTGTTCTTGTAGATCATGTAGGTCATCAGGCTAGCAAGACCCTGAAACCAGGGTGTAGAGAGAGGAAAAGGTGAGAGAAGCGTGGTACTGACCTTGTGTGGACAGAAGTGCGTTTTTTGCATTGTGGATCTCACAGCCATACTGTGATATCACAGACCTTTTCTCTCTTTTCTTTAACAGTGGCAAAGTCAACACTGAAAGGTATCTTGGACTTTTTAGGAGACTGGCTAGGAGCTGGTTTGGACCCCCCATTTCTCTTATGCCTTTTTTTTCCACCCCAACCCCCCCCTCCAAGAACTGTCTGGCATATGCGGAAACTGAGAGGAACTTAGCCATGCTTCGGATAAGAAGGTCCCCAAAGTGAATTAAATATGTCCCAAACATCTTCAAACCACAAGAAAAGGGACTGCCTAAGCACTAACTCAGATAAATCAACAATAGCTGTGTGAAAGGTAAATGTGGCAGTGGGAGACCAAGACCATAGACCACCAACCCAAGAAACCCACCGACTCAAAATTTCCCTTTTTGAGCATGCATGCTAATTTACACAAAAACAGAGCCTAACTTAGGTAAGAGGAAGAACTTGAAGAAAACAATGAGGCACATACTTGTGGATGGGCACTTCACACCCCAGTTGGCAGGACTAATTCTCGATCCAGGACTGGTTACCTCTCTATCTCTTTCTCTTCTCCTTTCTTACCTCTCTCTTTCTCCTTTCCCTCAAAGCTGCTAAGGAATGCAAAGCCTACCTTGGTTCCCTGTAAAGCCACATAGCTCAAATAGGTCTAACTGTGAGGGTGCCAACGTTAATCTCAGAATCACAGAATGGTCTGGGTTGGAAGAGACCCCAAGGATCACTAAGTTCCAACTCCCCTGCTACAGGCAGGGCCACCAATCTGCAGGCCTGGATCTAGACAAAGTTGCCCAGGGCCTCATCCAGCCTGGCCTTGAACACCTCCAGGGCTAGGGCATCCACCACCTTTCTGGGCAGCCTGTTCCAGCACTCTCTGCATCTGATCTCACCACTCTCTGTGAAGAACTTCTCACTGATTTCCAACCTAAGCCTTCCCTGCTCTAGCTTCAATCCATTCCCCCTTGTCCTACCACTATCTACCCTTGTAAAAATCCGATTCCCCTCCTGTCTATCTGCTCCCTTTAAGTACTGGAAGGCTGCAATGAGGTCCCCCCACAGACTTCTCCTCTCCAAGCTAAACAAGCCCAGCTCCCTCAGCCTGTCCTCATAGGGGAGGTGCTCCAGCCCCTGATCATCTTTGTGGCCTCCTCTGAACCATCTCCAACAGCTCCATGTCTTTCTTGAATTGGTGGCTCCAGATCTGGATGCAGTACTCCAGATGGGACCTCATGAGGTCAGAGTAGAGAGGGAGAATCCCCTCCCTGTCCCTGCTGGCCACCCCTCTTCTGATGGAGCCCAGGATACCATTGGCCTTCGGAGCTGCAAGAGCACACTGCTGGCTGATGTTCAGTTTCTCGTTCACCAGGACCCCAGGTCCTTCTCAGCAGGGCTGCTCTCAAGGAATTCTTTTCTCTGTCTGTAAATATGTCTAGTAGATTAATTCTTTGTATTCCTACTAAATTTAACATTTGTGTTTGGACCTTAAGTGCTGTCTCACTCTGTTTCCAACAAAGGGAACTGGGGAGTCTCTGTCACCTGTCACTCCTTTTGGATCAGGATGTGACAGACATTTTTAATTGTGAACACTGGAAAAAAAAAAAAAGCAGCTAGAAGCTCCGGGGGGCTCATTAAGCTATTAGTTACCCTGACAATGCTTCAGAACTTCCTGTGATGGCAGTGAAGGAATTGCATATATCACTTCAAGTGGAATGTGTTCCCTCCGTATGACTCATTTATTTTCTTTATTGTTTATTAATACTGGTTGAAAAAATAAAGTTTGATTAGCACTATCTTTGGATTTTTTTTGGGAAGAGTGGTAGAAAGGTAAAATCAGTCTCTAAAATTAGGGAGCAAAGCATCCATCATCTGCTGCTTGGATTATGTAGAGGTGGGTCCTAGGGCTTTTTTATCACTTCTGCTTCTAGGAGCTCTTTGTGAAGCTGCCCAACTGCTTGAATAGTGAGCATGCTGTGTCCAGACTTGTTTTACATTTCCTCGTGGCTATGCTTGAGCATGAGGGTGAGATCTGAAGTTCAAACAAGTTTATAACTATTCATAGTGCATTTAGTGCCACCATGCAGGGGCCAGAGGAGGTCCTGGAAGAGGGCTACGTATTTGTGATAGACTTCCCTTTGTAGCTGGAGATATTGTGTGCTTGCTGATCTCTGTAGTCACCAGTTTTGATTAAAAATTGTGTTGGTCTCTTTTGGACCTGTAAACTACAGACATCAAGTGTTTTAGGAGTCGTGATGTGGGAGAAGTGCTCTGATTCACTAGCTCTCCTGCCTTCTGGGGAAATCAGCTGGCACAGCTTCCCAAGGAGGTAGCCAGAGCTCTTTTGCTTTTTTTTCACTATCATTTTGGAAGTCTGGTGATGCTTGTGGGAAGAGAGCAGAAGATACTATTTTGATTAGAGATTCCAGATCTGTAAAAGAGACTCCATAGCATGGGAGAACTGCTTTTTCCTGCTGTTTTATGCAAGACATGCCTACTCTTTTTCCACTTCTTATCAATTATAGCTCCTCCAGGCTTCATTAAATTACCCTTTTGCTGTGCCCCGTGAAGAACTGTACATTTAAAAAAACCTCAGATATATACCAGTTATCAGAAGCAAATTGTCAAAAAGTGCTTCTTGATTGGATTTTGGATACTGGTGGAAGGAGGAGACTATTAGAGTCTTTGGATCCAGTTAACTTCTCCAGAATACAGGGTCAAAGGAAGAGGAAAGAAAATACTATCTGAAAACAAAAGTCTTCTGCAAGGTTGTGTGGGTACAGTGGATTGGGAAGCTGGAATAGATGTGAAGACTTTGAAAGCCATAAAGCTAGCATTTACCATGGCCTAAGTTACATCAGTTACTGTAAAATTGCAATGCAACATATACTTCTGATATCACAGAATGGCCTGGGTTGGAAGGGACCCCAAGGATCATTGAGTTCCAAGCCAGTGTTTCCATAGTGAGAATTAGGAAAGAGCTCCAAATCAGTACTTAAAAAAATCCTAGGTTTTTTCAAGTCCTTTGTACTTGACTGTTGTAAAGCTCATTGGATTTGAATCCTGATTGTCAAAGCCAGAATTTTCCATCACACTGTTTCATGTGTGATTTAAAAAAAAAACCAAAAACCACAAACCCAACAAAAAAACTCCAAAAAACCTTCTACAATTGCATCATCCTGTCAGTAACCACTTTCTATACTGTTAGAAATAACAGTATAGAAAGTGGTTACTGACACAAGTGTTTCTTCTGCTAGATAATACCAACTTAGAGAAAAGCCTTTGTAAAATGAAGGAGGTAGGACTATACGTGTGCGTTTTTCTATAGTGGGGTGATGACTAAGTTCAGCACAATGCCAGCCAGCACAAGCTGTAAATGACAAGGAAAGTTATTTCTTTAGGAGGGTGCTATATCCTTAGTTGAAATATGTATTTATATATTTTTAGTTGGAGATTATCCTCTGTCTGAGGCAATGAATCCCTTTTATTCAAAACCACCATGCTATCTTTGTCTTTCTCTTTTATTTTCCTGTATAAAAAATTTCATTGCAGAGTGAAAGTGCCATCTGTGAGATATTTTCAAAAACATCTACAAAATGTCCCTTTGTGTTCACACCTTTCTCTCATTTTGATCGCATCTCTTATGTAGTGTGCTACACAACATAAATATGCAGCCTTTTCCAGAAATAAGCATGCACATGTATACCATATAAATGTAATGCATAAAATATGGCACCTGTGGACACTGTGAAGATTTTGGGCCCAGTTCTCACTTAGTCTTGTGTTTAGCACACAGCAGAATGAAAAGATAAATGGTGCTCTCTTCTGTGCTTTTTGGTGGTGTGTGGGAAATTTAGCTTGGCTATTTTGACATTGTCAGGATACAGTACCATTTGCAATGATGTTCAAGAATGAACAGTTTTAATTATGTAACTCAATATGTAATATTAATATGTAACTCTTTACCTTAAAATTAAAAAGACCTATTATTTTGATAAAGAAATAATATCAATGTCATTACACTTATCATATATTACAATGTATTATGCAAGGCAATATAATTATTATAGTTAAATATAACTATATATTAATATTCATTACTTGAAACAATGCCATCTTAAATATTATAGAGAAAACTGAGAGAGGATCTCATCAGTACTTACAAATATCTAAAGGGTGGGTGTCTAGAGCAAGGGGCCAGACTCTTTTCAGTGGTGCCCAGTGACAGGACAAGGGGCAACAAGCACAAACTGCAACACTGCGAGTTCCATGTGAACATAAGAAAAAAGCTTTTTCACTGTGAGGGTGACAGAGCACTGGGACAGGCTGCCCAGAGAGGTTGTGGAGTCTCCTTCTCTGGAGACATTCAAAACCCACCTGAGCATGATGCTATGCAACCTGCTCTAGATGAACCTGCTTGGGCCGGGGGGCGTGTGGACTAGATGATCTCCAGAGGTCCTTTCCAAGACCTGCCATTCTATGAATCTGTGATTATAAAAAAATCAAATATTTAATCAATCTTGATGCCACATTTTAGTTCTTCATGTTACTATGGTGTGCAAGAAACAACCATTAATACAGGATTTGAGTTCCTCAGATTCAAACAGATATGCAAGGCACGCTAACATGCACTGTAAAAGAGAGCAGAGAATGATAATTGCAGGTTTTCAAACCTTATACATGCTGATAGGTTGCCAAAAGCTGGTACCAGAAAAAGTGTCTAATTTTATTTCAGAGAGGAGATTTAAAAAAAATTACTCCCTGTTACACTTTGGCACTTTGCCTGTCTCAGCATTGACAGAGACAGGCACACTGCAGTCGTCCTGAAACATCAACAGCAGCAGCACTCCAAAGTGGGGGATGTGAATCAACATGGAAAAAAGCTGCTGGAATTCTGCTGAATTCTGCTGAGGCCAGCAGTTGTCTTGCTCCCTCCTCTCCCTGTCACACCCATAATGGGAGTTTTGTGTCAGAAAAAAAAGAAAGTTTGAGGAGATGCTGTTTGGAGACCCTGAATAGCTGGCTCTGATGTCTGAGTGCTGTACTCTGCTCCAGCAGTTGTACAGATGGTGCAAAGTTTTTCAGGATATTTCTCTATCCTAGTTTCCTTCCAGCATCAGTTATCTCATCTTTTTTGAATTGTAAACTTACTGGTGCAGGTCTGTCCACCTCAGCTCATGAGATTATACGATGCACCACTTAGGGCTCTCAGAGGACAAAACCTGAGCATAGTAACATTATAACATAACATAACATAACATAACATAACATAACATAACATAACATAACATAACATAACATAACATAACATAACATAACATAACGTGCAAATTAATAGCATCTCAATAATCACTCTGTTACTTCAGTGAAAGAGCAGGGTAAAGTATGCCCATCATTGCCCTGGTTGCTTCTTAATTGAATGAAAGAATCAATTTCCATTTGTCACATGGCATTTCTGTTTTACACATCATTGATTTGTTTCTGGTTTTAAATGACATATTTTACTTGGTGCTTTGTAGCTTCAGCAATAGAGTTATTTACAAGTAACGTATACTCTGACCTATGCCCAGGTCTAAGAATAGAGCTTACAATAACTCGTGCTTTGTTAACTCACTGCACTACGCTGTGCTTAGGTAGTGTATGCTCATCTTCAGTATATTGTCACTCTGTCACTCTCTGATAGAGTATGTTACAAAATAGCAATTATGCTGAAGCAAGCTGTGTGACTGAAACCCAGCAAAGAAATGTTCAGCCTGGATTGGCTGACTACAGAATCTACTAGATTCATATGCAAAATTTAGAATCTACATTTAAAGTATGTGATTGTTTTTTTTTTGGTCTGTTTTAAGGTTGATGGGTTG
>VXBZ01004106.1:146184-251371 GCA_013399135.1 Heliornis fulica
TTTTTGGTTTGTTTTGTTTTTTTTTTTTTTTTTGTTACAGAATAGGTAGTTTAGTTTGAGTTTAATTTTATGTTCACATGAATCTAACATAATTTTTGCAATGACAGATTTTTACATAGTTACAGGGCTGTAAAAATTTCTCAGTAATGTCCATGATTTAAAAGTAGTTTTTGACTAGTAGATTTCCACCATGCCTTTAGAAACTCCAACAATGTGATGATGGATGCAAGCAGCGAGAATTGGAAACCAAGCAGGAGGAATATTGGAGTGGGATGGGAACTGTTAGTATTAAAGAACAAGTGGGAAGAAGTAATTATTAGTTAATCTTTTTCCCCAATCCACAGGGGAGGATTGGGGAAAGGGTTGAGTGTGCTTTTACTTCAAATGTACTTTTACTTTCCTTTTCCTTGTCTATGTTTGGGCACCCTCAAAGACATGTAACATTCATACATCAGAATATCGACAATTATTTAGATAATTTAGTAATTATTTAGATGCATTTTGAGTAGTAGTATCACTCAGGCAACAGGATTAAACTGTACTCCCAAACAAAATTCATCCAAATTGTCGATATAGAGATATAGAGAAAAATGTACAGCGATAATCTGTTTCCTTTGCAACTGGTCTCTGAAAACAGAGAATATCTTTGATCTGGAAAGGGAGTTAATGTTTATGAGAAGGAAATTTTGTTTTAAAACCTCTGAGTGGTAAATTCAAAGAATTGGAATCAATTACTAAAAATTAACTACTCCAAGTATTTCTTAGTACTGCAGTATGGTAAAAAAAGACAGTTGCTCACCTTACCGTGTGGGTAAACCAACCCCCCGCCCCCCGCCCCGAAATTTCTAACTTGTAAAGTTAAATGTCATGGCCTTTTTATAGCAGAAGGGGGCAATGTTGGCCTTAGAAAGTGAATTTTTCTCTTGCCTGTCAGTCTAACTAAATGACATACCTCATGATAGAACCAATACTGAATTCCTAGAGAGCAAAGAATTGCTCTTTCATAGAGCTTCTTCACGGGAAGGGTGACTTTTCCTCAGGTCACCTAAGTCGTGTTGCAAGAAGCTTTTATAAACTTTACAATTGTATTAGAAATATGAAGTAGTCAAGGAAGAGATTTCTGAGCTTTATAGAAAAGCAGCTATTCAGTCACAATTTGTATGCATTATAATGTATTATTACCTTTTCAATCCAGGATTCAGTGTTACATTTAACGATTGGACTGGATGATCTTAAGGGTCTTTTCCAACCTTAACAATTCTATGATTCTATGATTCTATGATAAACTCTTTCCTCCCTGCATTTGTAGCATTCTTTTTTTCCCTTCTTTTTTTTTTTTTTTTTCCTACACTGTTATACGTTTGGACCAACTTGGTAGGACCATTTAACACAGGACCCCTAAAATTGACTATATTAAAAGCTGGAACACTGGCTCTCAAGAGTCATGTTGTTTGCATGAATTGGATGAACTCAGGGCAACAAAACGCTACCAAGCTAATAGAAAATAGCTGAAAAAATTTAAAAGTAATAAAATCATAATAACATGCTAAATAGAAAACAAAGAATAAAGCTAAATGGCAGAACTTGTTTTTCAATACAAAAGAATTACGAAAAGGAGACAGGGTCGGCCAAAACCTACTGAAATTAGTAAACAAAAATATTTTCCCTTTTCTGATTACTAAATATGTGTTAAACTAAAGATACTACTCTAAGAGGCTCATCACTAACACAAAGCTTGATCAGTGAGTAGAAATAAATTCTTTATAATTTTAAAATGTGGAAGTATGCCCATGTTCCTCAGATGTCAGACTTTTTTAGTCTGATAGTACTCTGACTGCTTTGAAAATTATGACTGCCATAAGTGAGCAGTTAATAGAATTATTTTCTGTGATAAAATTATGATATCCTACACATGTAATGAAAAAGATTTATTGAGCTCTGTAATTTCTGGATTAAATTGATATTATTGTGCACTTTTGGAAACAGAAATACATCACTATATCATTTGGAACATCAAATATTGTTTTAAAATAAAATTCTTTTTTTTTTTTTCTTGACATTTCATTGATTGAAGTGAAACCTTGACAGTCCCTCAGCCAGTTCTATAGATGCCTGCTCCATGCCACTGACTCGGACAGAGCAAAGAAAAGGAAGAGGAGGGAGAAGCAGTTGTGCCTTCCTCTATCTCTTGGCACTAGCCCAACAGAAAAGCTGCTAGAGAGCAATGCTCTTTAAAGAGGAGATACAAACAATTCAGTGAGACAGCGCCTGAGCATGAGGAATCCAAAGGGAAAAAAACTTGAAGAGGCCCCCCTCTCCAGTAGTGTGCAGAGAGGACAAAGGAGTTTGCCACTTCTACACAGGAAAGGAAGCACCGGAAGTGGGAGCACAGTGAGGTCAGCATTGGAAAAGGCTGGTAGGGAAGCAAGATAAAAGAAAGGAGTAAGAATCACAGGAAATGGAAAACTGAGTTTTTTCAGTTGATTTTTTTTATTGTTAAGTTGCAGTGTTGACAGTGGTATCTGGATGTTCTCACTGGCATCCTGTTGAGATCCTCATGCTGTATAATATGAGGACAGGGGAATGAACATCTGTGATTTTTGCCATTTACTGTGAGCAGAAAACTCACATCTGTAGCTGGAGGTGGGCTTGTAGCGATGGGGCAAGGAATCTACTCTCCAATTGAAGAAGGATAGATTTAGATTAGAAATTAAGAAAAAATCCTTCCCTGTGAGGGTGGTGAGGCCCTGGCACAGGCTGCCCAGAGAAGCTGTGGCTGCCCCCTCCCTGGCAGTGTTCAAGGCCAGGTTGGACAAGGCCTTGGGGTTTAGAATTAGATGATCTTTGAGGTCCTTTCCAACCCAAACTAGTCTGTGATTCTATGAACTATGTTTCTGTGAAAACTTGAATGTTACCCTGATATATTTAGAAACTTATGTTTTATGATATTACTATAAAAAGAACCCAAGATGAAGACAAATCACCATGAGACACAGTGGACTTCTTTAGAAAACAATAGTATCCTCCTTTTTTTTTTTTTTTTAACCAGTTCTTGAGGTTCCTGCCTGCTCTTTTCCCTTTAAAAGAAGGGGTTTACATCTAAGATCTTTGGAAGTGCATGGAGGGTGATTCATGGAGTGGGTGGCTCACTTCCCTTTGAGCCCACTACAGCTCTGCAGTGAGCTGCCCTATGAAGTGCTGTGTGTCAGGAGAGGTGTTAAAACCAAGGTCCCACAACTTGTGATGAACAGTTCCGTGGCTCTTTTCATGGCACTGGGTGTTAACTCTGTAAACTGGCCAAATACATATTTGAAGAGTATAATTATGCAGAACACATTGCAGGCAGTTAGAATTCTTTTGGTTTATTAAATTGTGGTTTGTAAAACAGCCTTGCAGAAAACTATTGTAAAAAATCTGTTCTAGCTCAGTTCTATTCATGTTTTGGTGGTCGGCCAATGACCAGTCTCAGCTCTTTTATACCATGACTGAAAAGCTTTTGATGAATATTGTGCTTCTAATTTTCCTTATGGTCTTCACATGTCTCTTGTCAGAAATTCCTACATTATAGTTTATCGGTCATATTGATTTGGACAAAATCAAAACTAGAAAATGCATTCAAGTGTATAATGTTCAAGAAAACTGAGAACAAGTCAATACATATATTACCAAATTACTCTGCCACAGCACATAAGAGATCCAGTGGAAATTTTGCTTGAGTAGAGGCTTCAGAACTAAACCTCTTTTCATTATTTTCAACAGCATTGTCAAGGTAACTTGCACTTTTTGTACAAAAAAAAAAAAAAGTCCTTGTCTCTTGGAGTTAAACCAATTTTATTTTAACATTACCACTATTATGTCTCAGGATATACCTGAAATAAGTTATAGTAATTTCTGGAAACAAAATACTGCCTATACAATAAGCCTCTCAGGGTTTTCTAGTGCTAAAACAATTTGCAAATTGTGTCCACGTGTTCTTTGAATGGAGATAGCATTTAAAAATACGTGTACAGTACAGTAAGGTGAAGTCTGCAGTATTTTTTGATAGTGTATTTAAGACTGAGGGCAAGGTTTATAAAAAGCTAATCTTTACTAATCTGTATTGAACTGTCTATACTGCTTATCTGCTTGGGTATCTCTTAGCCAGCTACTTTGCTTAGGGCAAAAGCCTCCAGCATGTCTGCACTTCACCCAGACTACATTACTTGCAGTTTGAACAAGCTCTGGCTTGCCATGTCTGGTGAGCTATTTCTTTGTGTGGTTTGGTGCTGGTGTCTCACAGCACCAAGAAGGCTGACAAGCAATCCAGCACCATTTCTGGAAGGGCCGTGGGGTTGCCTTCAAGAAGGTGAAATGGGCACCCTGCGAGCAGATCCAACCTGGCTGGCTGCAGAACAAATAAGCCCTTGGGAGCAGGGGTTTGGAATGCTGCTTTTTAGGTCCCTTCTGGCAGCTGCCAGAGCAAGTACAGTGTATATTTAGACTGGGAAGTTCTGATGTTGCTTTCACAGGAACTAAGGTTTCTGCTCATGCTTTGAAGATTTTTCTCACTGTACCATGGAAGTCTGTTGGGAAGTAATGCATTTCATCATGTTTTCTATTTCCACTTGTCCTTCTAAACATCGAAAAACAAACAAAATTTGCTTGTTGTTGCTGTGGGGATTTGAGTTCAATAGATAAACAGTTACCGTGAGTGCAGAATTCATTGTCTAGTCTTGCTTTTTTGCATCTTACAGCTTTTGGGAATTTAGTCACAGTTGGTTTTGTAATCTTTCCAAAAATATGACTAGACCACTTCCTCAGTCCCTTAAACTTGAACTTTTAGAAGCTCAGTGAGCCTCAGAAAGTCTCATAAAAAAATCCCTTTATGTTGCCATTTAAAAATGTAATTTTAGCCATTGTATGGTCTACACCTGCACATATCTGCTAATGAACTCCTGAACTACTTTTTGGTGATATGTGTGTGCTCTCTTCTGAAAGGATGGGTTTCCTCAACTGAAATAAATTAGTCAAATAGTAAATCTGAAATTTTACTTTAAAAATAGAATATTACTTTTGCTTAAAACATGCATTAAACAAAATAGCATCATGCCCTTAATGACTAACAAAGAACTAAAAGAAGAAAGATATTCAACTAAGAAGAATTTTAAGAAATTAGTTTAAATGGGGAGTCTAAATAACTGACATAACTTTCCAGAAAAATGGGACAGTAATAAAATATTTTATAAATTCAGGCCCTTATTTTGCATATTTAAATAAAGGAACTCCCTTTAATGCAAAGGTTTCAAATTGATATCGGGGTCTGCAATGCCTATCAGTCAGGGACTGTTCTTATATCACATACCACTGTACAGATGGCAGCAGGTTGGAGACTACAGCTGATGGTCGGTGCAGTCACCCAAACCAAGTCAGTAATGCAAAAAACTAGCTGTAAAAGTCCTGGTAGCTGTCATGCTGTGGCAAAAAGAAATAGGGGTAGAGTTGATAGGTGCTGTAACAGAGAGGAGAGTACACTAGCAGGTCTTTGGCATATTTTAGTGGGTGTGTAATTGGCTTTACAGCTGAGTTAGTGAAGGCATGTTTTGGACCACAGCAGCCCGTTTTGGTGGCAGCATTCCACCCTGTGAACGGAGCATGGGCTAATCTCACTATAATGTCTGAGAGGCCGCCAGAGGCATGTCAGGCATGTCAGTCCCTGTGAGCTCGGCAGAAGTCACACAGAACAGAGTGGGTGACACCTGACATCTCTGCTCTCCTCTAAAACTGGATAGGATGTATCTGCTGTTTGCAACTGAAGTAACTCCTAAGCATAGCTAGCCTATGCTTGTGAACTTGTCTTCAAAACCTTGTAAGCCTTCCATTTTTCTTCCTCTGTAACTTGTGTAACACACTGAGATAGCGAGGTTTTGAGAAAACAAAGGCATGCCCATTGAGGAACATTAATGAGTTCTAATCTCCTTTTTCTCCTCTGGCAGTACATTGTGTGTATATACTCAGGACGAGGTGTATTATCACCCAAAGCATTCCCAGCTTTCCCAGCCTGTTGAAAATGTTTGCCAAACAAGATTTTATGAGCAACAGCATTGCAACCATGGGCTAAAGGGCTAAGAAATAAGCTTTATATTATAATTTTTTTTTTAGTTCACTGTACATGCACAGCACAGGTGGCCTGCAGATGTGTAGTAAATCTGATGCTCTGGTGACATGTTAGACTTAGTGTTCATGCTCAGGCAGCATGAGTACAGTAAGTCCAGTGCTTCCGAGAGTGTGTGCGGTGTGCAGTTATGTTGTAACTCTGAGGTTTCCTGAACAAATTGCATTTATGAAGTCTGTGCAATATAGCCCCAGGCATGCCAGAATGTATGGTAACAGGTAGGAGTTACTGAGTTTGCCAAATGATCCTATTAGGCTATGACATGTAAAGAAGTCCTAGATGATGCAGAAAACATTAAGAACCTCCTAGATAAAGTTTACAAGGTTCCATCGAAGAAAAATAATCCAAGGAAGTCCCCTGCAGAGACTACACTGAGAATCATCATGGATCTTGTAGCATTTTCTATTCCCTGCTCAAAATATTTTGCATTTAGCAAACCTAAGAAATCATACACTAATTAAAAGAAATCGATCCCGGTTATTTTGTTTTGCAATAAGAAAAGAAAAAGAACTCTCTTGCCATGTCATGTGTTGTGCTTTTGGATGGTGCATTGCTATAACTGTCACAGGTGTAGCATGTCAGATGGAGTAGAATGCAAGTCCACTTAGAAAATACTTGAAACCTTGCATTCATACATGTGTATGCATTAATGAGGAAAACTGAAATTCAAAACAGAAGAGGAAATGCAGAAGATTTTTTTTTTTTCGTGGATTTGTACCTCCAGCCTTGCTTGCCTTTTTGGGAGTACTGAATCTCTGCAAAGCCATCACCGTTTGCATGGACTTGATTCTGAAAAAAGCTCCTTCACAGTGTCTGAGAGAAGGAAGAAAGCCCTTGCCTTCAAATTCCATTATAGGATGTATTTCTTCCATCAGCAGTCTTTATCTGTTCTCGCACTTTCTTCCTCAGCTGCAGTTGTCTTGAAATAAGCTTTGAATTGACTCACAATTTGAAAGGTCCCAAAGGAGGCCCTTTGCTTACTACTAAGTCTTTCATGCAGATAGTCAGAGGTGTCCCACAGGCAGATTTTGAACTTGACTGTCTCTTTCTTTGCTGAAAACTGATTTGCCACATATAAAATGTACATATTGTGATTTGTTTGGCGTTTATATTGCACTTGTAGAAAGTCATTGACCAGATCAGGCTCTCTAGTATAGTACAAAGATGCAATGGAAGATATTCCCTCCCCAAAAAGCATGAGTGTGCACTAAAATAATTCCAGGTTATTCCTGAGGAAGCGTGGTAACCCTTTATTTTAGCAAAATGTTGGAGCGCGCATGAGTATTATGCATGCTTAATGTGTAACGACGCATTTCTGTTGTGTGAGCATTTCTTCTCCCTCTATACCCACGGTGACAGCGTTTTGCATCCCTGTGTTTTAAACAGATTATGGCCACTGGTCTTCTTTTCAGCCTTTTTGAGGTTATTATCCTTAAGTGAGTCCATTGCTGCCACCAGAGAGGTGGGACTTGGCAGCACTGAAGTGTGCAGTGCCAGTTGAAATTCGCTAGTGCGATATAGGAGGATGATGAACTGGCTCAGCAAACACAAGTGGTCTGCCTGCATGTCAAAAGCCAATATCCACTAGACACAAACCCATTAGGTTGGTTAGGAAATACTGTCAAACTAAATAGTTTCTGGGTTTGCTTTAACCCTGATTGCTTTAACACTGCACATGGAATCTTTTGCAGTCTACTGAGGTTGTCTCAAACTAGTTGAAGAGGAAGTTTTAACCACATTGCTTTAATTTCTTTTACTTTGACTTTTTAGGCTAACATTTGCAAATGTGCTTTTAGAATCTTCACACATACACTTGGGAGATCACGTTTCCTAGGAAAATCTTTAGGGTCAAATGAATTTTCCATATGGGGATGCTAGCCCCAAGAACCATCCCACAAAATAAGAACTATCAAGCTAAAGAGACCGTGCACATTTAAAATAATATTTTTCTCACTTAAGCAGTGAACAAGTGCTACTTCCTGACAGTGCCTTGCATGTTGAACATATTATGCTGTGTTTGGCCTCAGTTCTGCTGAAGTAAATCAGTTGAGCAGTTTCTGGTACAGAAAGGTTTCGTTTCAAGCTTCCTTAAAGTTGGTGATAAAGTCTACTATAAAAGTAATGATAAAGTCTTAGGTCTAGTGACAAAGACATTATGTCTGGAAATGCAGCAAGGAAAACCAATCTGTGATATTTGTGGAAAGCAGCCTTCAGTCACTTGCTCACAGCTTTCCCTTACACCCTAACATTGAAGTGGCGCGATGGATTTCCAAGACCAGCAGGATCTTAGTGGGTAAAAGGACAATATGTGCTCTTTTCCAGCCATAGAAGTGGATACACTGATAAAGATGGAAGTGGACTCTGTACAAGGAAGTACTTTTGTCTCTGTTTATCTTTCCTGAACTTTGGTATGCTGTCTATAGAATGGTGAGACAGGCAGAAGGACTGACAGATAGGCAGAAAGCCCTCCCATTTCACTCCTCAGATCCATGCAGTGCCAGCTATGTATCAGACATACATTTCTATGCTTCATACATCATCTGATCTACTTGCCTTGACTCTTTGCAGGCAAAAAAAGGAATATTGGTTTTGACAGGGGCAATCATTTTACGCAAGCACTCAAACTGACCAGAGAAATATTGTCCTAGAATTTAATATTTCTCTCCATTGATGATGAAACTAGATAACTAGCGAAGAACAAAATGTTTCTACTACAGAGGTTTAAAGTTAGGCACAATGAAATCTTAGTATAAGAATTGCAGCAGGATTATAGGAATTAATATGCTATCATTGAGCATTTCTAGTAAACGTTGCCAAGCCAGGGGCAGAAAAGCTATTCTTTAGGTGTAAGTTTTGGTGGCGACCATAACAGAATTTGTTTGATTTTCCTCATTTTTCCTACCAAATCATTAGAAAAAAAAAGGTAATTATTCTGAAGAAAAGATCTTACTAGTCTTTATTTTAAATATTTTCATGGATGGTTTATTTTTCACTTGGACAAAATCATAATACCTTCTCTATTTATCAGCTGTTCCACCCTGCTTTGTCCTTTTGTGTTTACTGTCAGTTTCCATTTTTCTCAACTAAATGAACTGGACTCTTTATAGTTCTGATATACTGCAATCTCTCATTTCCCTAACAAGCCTTTCAGTATTTAAACAGCTATCCTGAGACTGGACACTGAGTGGATCCAGTGCATCTTCCTTTACTGTGTTTTTTTTTTTTCCAGGCAATGAGTTCTTATTTCATAGCACAAATGGTTGTCATTATTTACTAAACTTTGTTGAATTTTGTGTAACTTAATTTCTCAAACCTGTATTTTACTCTCATTGCCCTATGTTTTCACTGAATATTAACTTTCTTATGAGTGAATTTAACTATCTCTCTTATATTTGTGGGCCAGAATGATTACTGCAAAGATGAAATAACCAGCTCAAGAATACCAGTTGCATTGTCCTCCCATTATTGACTTCCAGTGTATTTCATTACTCTTTTCCCTTTAATTAATTTAAAATCCATCCCAAGTGCTATTAACTCTTTTCTATTGCTTGTTTGGTGTCCATATAGAACCAAATCTTCTCTGACTTATCAAGTACAGTTATCACACTAATGTTACAGTTACAGTTCCCTCTGTTTTCCTTTTTTCCACATTTTTATTGCATTTCTTTTCTGTATACTTATTATTTCCCACTAGCAGGCCTTCAGCTGAAATGATACCACCTTTCATTTTTTTGACAGTAGAGGCAGTTCACTTCCTTGAATATTTTAATTTCCTCTTGAGACCTTCATGGTTCTTAGGAGGATGATAGCTCATAGCATTATCATAAGATTGCTAACCAGTAAAAATTAAGGGAAAAAACCAAAAGATTATTTGTGAAGCTGCCTGTTACATAGGTTCAATGAATTGGCTCCTTAATAAACCCATTTGTATGAAATGAAACTTTTCTTAGAGCATTTGTATTCCAATTGATTTCAATTATTTGTCAGAAAGCTCCCTGAAACAGGTTCATACCATGCATGTATGAAGGGATTTTTTCTTTTAGATGGGCATGATTGATTTGATTTACTATATAGTTAAATTTGTTCTTCATCCATTTTGGAGGCTGTGCCATTGTCTAATATGTAAAAATGTCCTTTTTACTACTGATGAAAGCACCTGGTGTGGTGTAAAGTGGTGTGAGACTGTTAAATGCAGCTTTAAAACATGGTGTCATATTTACGAACAAGCCAAATTATTCTCCACAGAGTTTTACTGCAGAACAATTGTATTTATATGGTATAAAAGTAAGTATCACTGCAGCTTGGCTTTTGCTTCCAATTCTCAAAAATGAAATTTCATCAAATGTCAGAAAGAGCTGGACTTTTTTCTTTCTGCCTTCAGTCACTTTCTGCAGTGAGTTGGATGAGGACTCTGTAACTGGACTCTTTTGGCTTATTTTACTACTGAACTAAAGCCATATCTATGAATTAATTCAGCTTTTGCCTCTTTTAAAATGGATGAAATCCCAATGAAAGTCCCTTAGCATAAAATGATTTCATAAATAGCAGATTTAGAAGCAATATAAATATGATTATTTGGATGATTACATCTCTTCTTGGTAAAGGAAAAGAAAATATTTTTAAGTGAATCACTAGCTGCCTTTTACAGTTTTCTGTATAGAGACCATTGTTAATAGTCAAGGACACTTGGAAAGACAGCAGAATTGGATAAAATCATTGCAATAAAATATAAAAGCTATTTGAGTAAACTTGTCATTCATTAGTTAAAACCAATTAGAAAAGGACTAAAATATCTGCCAGCAATAATGCTCGATCTAATCACTAATGTGGTAATCTCTGGTTAACCTAACCCATGGAATAAAATCATTCATGAAAATCACATATGCACTTAAAATGCAGTGGGATAAAGTAGATTGGAATGGAATGAATTCTCAGATTGCTTTCAAGGACTTGCGCCTTTGCAAGTAAAGCTATTTGGAAGATATACTAAACCAATGGATATGGTGCACATAACTTCTTGATTAACTCATGAGCATATGGAGATACAAACAGATGAACAAAGTAGCTCTACCTAGATAACTTTGATACTTTGTGATCACTACCTTTATTTGTGTATTTATTTATTTTACTGGTCACGATGCAATTGACCATATACTGACTTGTTCTGTGGTCATCACTGGAGCTTTGCTGAGCTGCTGTGATGGATTCGAACTGACATTGTTTTTGCAGCTATTATTTCATACTGAGTATTGGATTGTTATTTGAATATTTGAATAGCCAATTCACTGTTACTGGTTTCAAGCATAAAATATGTAATTTTAGGAAGGATGTTTGGCTTCAAACTAGTGTTTGGGCACCGGCTTTTTATAAGCTCATTAGCCATTTCCATAAGGGCTTAATTTAAAACTTCCAATAAGTATGTACTTGATAAAAATACAAATATAGAACCCTTTCCCCCCCAATCTAATGAAACAATAAGTTAAACAAATGATGTTATGCTTCTGAAAGTGTTGGTTGCAGAGTACTGCTTAAACATTGATACATTTTGTAGCACAGTGTTTCCAAAATCTTACTGAAAAAGTGTTTTATACTAAATGAAATTTCTGTCTAGACCAATAAGAATGTGTGTGGCCCAGAATGGAAGGGTCTACCCACAGTCCTTGGTCCGGTGATGGGTGCTTCAGTCCTGCAGTCCTAGAGCATCAGGCAGGGAAGGTGTTAGATCTACCTTTTTTCAGCTCTTATTTCCTGTGTGCGTCATCTTCTGCTACTCCGGATAGGGCTTTCCTAGCCTGTAGACAGTCTTCCTATGCAGGGACTACTGAGGGAAGATAAAAAGTAAAGTAAGTCTCACCCTTCTCCTCAGTAGTTACTGCGTCCTTGATACTGCAGGGTTGTTCTCTTTCTTTCAACTGCTTTGTCTGGGACAAATTTAGAAGTTCAGGGAATGGGATGCCAGTGTTCCCTCTGGGAGGCTGTTTCACACCTTTGAGTAGCTTCTCGTGAAGACTGTTGCCCCTAGTTTTTCTCCATCCTGATTTCTAATTATTCTTAACTACACCTCAGAGAATAAATGATTCTCCTTGAAGACAGAAATTTACACTCAGATAACCTAATTGAGTCTTTTTTCTTTTCTTTATTCTTTTTTAGTCATACTATGTGAAATTTTCCACTTGATTTTTTTTTGTTTGTTAAACATCTCTATTCTCCCATCATCTTTCTAAAATTTCTGTAATTCTGTAAAATGTTCTGGTGGTTTTCTAGCTAAGAGACATTTAAGTTTGAAAATTATTTAGTAGATTCAGAGAGTGAGACAAAGACTAAATGTGTGGTTTATAGGAATGCTCTGTACATAGAAGGCTGAACTGATTTTCTATTATCGTATTTTGTTACAAATTCATGTCTAATTTACTGATTTTCTGACTCCTCTAGAATTGTTTTTTAGATCTTTTAAAACTTTTTTCATTTAATACTTTTGTTTCAGGTAAGATTATTTTCCCCTGAAAACATAACATACATGTATATTATGTATATATGTATTTTACATACCTATACTTGCTTCCACATTAAAATTATTCTTTGCTTGTTCCACCCCCACCGCTACAAAATTTATATGGACTCCACATCTCTTAGGCACTTTAAGGAAAGAAAGACTAGAAAGTTCTAATTATGAAGTCAGTAGTAACTATTTAAAATACACACGAGAAGATAGGAAGACCTCTGGTTCTGTTTAAAATGAGGCGGCCGTAATCTGGATCTCAAACAGGAACAGTCTCCAGTTGGAAGGTCACCAAAATGAAAGCCTGGTTAGTAGCCAACTTAAACACAAAGGAAGGTTTAATAAGAGATAAATAGCACAAACAACTTAGTGTAGGAAATAAAAAAGGAATTTTGAACAGGATTAAGTCCTCATATGATTGTGTCTTATTTCAGGTCCTTGCTTTGCAATTTGTTCTTTTGTGAGTTGGGAACTACTTAAATGGTGCTGAACTGGTCTTGAAGGTTCCTGTAGACTTTCCTTCATTGGCCCCATCTTGTATTGTCCTAGGTAAAATCACTCAAGTTTTGCACAAAACCAGCAAATTTTGTTCCCTCTTTAGAAGACAGGGAATATGTCATGGAATAGTTGATCCATACAGGGCAAAAGTACATTTTCTTTATGTCATTGTGAGTGTTTTCCTTATCCCTGCAGCAATAAGGGTTAATTTTGCATGGATATTGGCTTTGAGAAAAGATGTAATTTGAATCCCATTAATTCTCAATATATCTTTAAACTGATTGTAGAGCTTTGCGTTTGGGATTTAGAGTGAACTGAGCCTCAATTGGATGATATAACTTTAACAAAGGGAAACACAGCCAAGCTACATGAGAGCATCATTAACACATCCATTATGTTCCCGAGACTTGAAAAAGAACACTCAGGAGACTTCACAAGTTAGAAACATAGCTAACTTATTTTAAAGTTCCTTGCCTTGTTTAACTATAGTGTTGAGATCTGGACTGTGTGAAAAGTGTGGGTTTTGTCTTTGTAAGTCTAAAAATAACAGTAAATATGAGTGAAAAGTTAGCTTTCTTTAAAGCTTCTTTCTTAGTTGTCAGTAAACCTAATTCCCTTTCCTCCCTCTTCCAGGCTCAGCACTGAAAGTTATTACCTTTTGGGCTAGTGAGATTTATATGAAGTAAAAGATCATGGAGAGTGGCTTGGCAACTGCATCAGCCAACTCCCCCAGGACTCTAGTATGCATGTCATCAGGTACCATGGACTTATGTAAGTTCAGGTTCCTCAGGTGGTCACAAACCTGATGTTCTCTTGCAGTGGAAGGGACTTTGCTCTCCTAGTCCCCATCTTGTGGTCCATCCACTTGAGAGGCGCAACCCAGTTTTAGTTACTGCTCTTCAGAATATGGCCTTGCTGTAAAGAGAAGACCAAAAGATCGACAGTCTTGAAGCAGTCCATATAAGAGGAAAGTTTAAAACCAGTATAGTTTAGAAAAGGCCAAGGCAAGATGTGTTAAAAGTCTCCCAGTGCATACAAAGTATCAGCAAAGTGGAAAGAAAGATATTGTTATTCATGTCTGTGAACAACATATAATGACTTTCGACTGCTTCGAGAGGAATTTAAATAAAAACAGATTTACTTTTTTTTTTTATGCACCGTTGGGTATTGGAATAGATTGCAGTGGCTGCATGGTCTTGGGCAGAGAAACTGCATAAGGGACAAACAGGTGAGAGATGAGCGACTGACATAATCTATCTGTTCTTCTGCAAAGTGTTTGATACTGTTCTGCACAACATCTTTGTCTCTAAAACAGAGAGACATGGACTTGGTGAGTGGACCACTCAATGGATAATGAATTGGCTGGATAGTTGCACTCAAAGAATTGCTGTCAATGGCTTGATGTCTGTGTGGGGACCAATGATGAGTTGTGCTCCTCAGAGGTTTTTAGTGAGACCAATATTGTTTAAAATCTTTTTCAGGGACATGGACAGTGGGATTGAGTGCACCCTCAGCAAGTTTGCAGACGAAACTGAGCTGGGTGGTGTGGTTGATACTTTAGAGGGAAGGGATGCCATCCAGAGAGATCTTGACAGGTTTGAGGAGTGGACCTGTGTGAGCCTCATGAAGTCCAACAAGACCAAGTACATGGTTCTGCACATGGAGCAGGACAATCCCAAAGATGTTTATAGGCTAGGCAATGAGTGGATTGAGAGTATCCATGAAGAGAAAGAATTGGGGTACTAGTGGGTGTTAAATGGCATGAGCTGGCAATGTGTGAAAGCCAACAGCATCGTGCATCAAAAGCAGTGTGGACAGAAAGTTGAGGAAGGTGATTCTGCCTCTCTGCAGATTTTCAGTTGTCCTTTATTCAGCTTATTTTATTAAATGCCTCTGTAATTCCATCAAACTTTTATTTCAGATGACTCCAGATGTTCCTCTTTCCTACAACTAGTTCTTTTGGTCTCAAAACATCTTTAAAAGTCTTTAAACCTGAATGGCTATAAAATAAATTATTGCCTCATCTCTCTTGCTGTGGATATGAATCTCTTCCCAGCAGATATATGAGTTAAACATTGATGGATAAGAAGTTCCCCTGATAAATTTTACTTTGTTTAAAATACTCTCGCAGTTCGAAATTATTATGGAATTATTTTATACAGCCCTGAACTTCAATATATCAGTCTGGAAGGAGGCTTCAGCCATTCTAGTAATTTGTAGCATAAAAGATCTTGGGAAATGCTTAGTAGTGAAGATGTTCTCGTTAAATCTTAGAAAACCTATTTAGAGTCTTTATGAAGTAGAGAATAAATTATGGGGTATAAAATGAAAGGTTTTCCCTTGAAAAGGTGACAGATATAACATGATTTGGTGAATGTCCTAGGATGCTAATGTCCTAATATCACTGCATTGTAATATATAATTAATAGAAAATATATCTGTATTATTTTGCATAAATTGAACTCTTAAAAAATGTAAAAAAAATCATACTGTTTTTCCTCGGGAAAAAAAAAAGTTCTCTCATGCAAGTTGAAATATTTTTCCTTTTTGACATGATTTATTGTTTTTTCCTCTTTTGACTACAATTATTCCATCACATATACGTATAGCTTCTAATTCATTTAGTAGTTAAACAAGCTGTGCTTAAAATTTTTTATCCCATGTTCTGTTTGAGGAATGAAGAACAGTTACTAATGTTTTGCATATATCTCCATACCTTGTACAAAAGTACAATACAAAATAAGAGTAGAATGCTAAAATAAAAAAAGAAATCTTAAATGTTTAATTACAGAAAAGAACAAAAACTTTCAAAGCAATGAAAATGTTTTTATTGTTAGGTAGATGTCCTCCTCTTCCATAATGAAGATCTTCAGTAGAGATCTATCAAATAAGATTTCCTGGTAGGTTTTTTTTCAGTTAGGATTAATTTTTCATGTAATTTTATACGAAATACATAATTATGTGAACAATAACATTATTTTCCTTTTTTTTCCCCTCAAATGGTGAACACAAATTCAAGGTTTTAAAATATAGATTAGATGCCATGTTTATGTATGAAGCCTGATCAGCTTCTTGGGGCCATGCTTATTCTTCTGTAGAACCTACATCAAAGGCAGCAGCAGTGACTGATGGAGCTTCTTCAAACAGGGAGTTTAATTTTCCCTTGTAGACTGTGGTTCTAAAAATTATTTCTAAGTAAGTGGATGAAAATGCCATAATGGATCAGATTCTGTGCAGTAATATACTAGTCATGTCCATGGAGCTATAAAATGCTTCCATTTTATGCTACAGGCCTGGTTCAGTGCTTTGGGAAGAGCACTGAAAGATGACTTCAATCATGCTCTTCTGGACAAAGGAGAGTGAAAAAAAAAGAAAAAGCTGTGATCCATAAAACTATATATTGTTCATACACATTATGTAAAAATATATTTAATATAATTTGTATAGTATTAATCATGGTGTAGTTTCATAGACATGGTCCAGATAAACATGCAGCTTAATGATCTCTAAGAAATTTCAAGGGGATTAGCCAATTGCCTGGAGTCATGCTCTCCTTGCTGCTATTAACGTAGTCTGTGAGGTTTGTTTCTCATGGGTCCTTTCAGAGAACCTTTGGGAATACAGTGGGGTAAGTGAGTTTGCCATCTTTTAGTGTTAAATTTATTTTTTTTTACTGAGCTCATGAGAAAAGAATCTATCTATAAACTTTCCGAGACCTTAATTTGTTAGAGCTGGCAGCCAATGATGATAAAAAATGTTTGTTCTTGCTCAGTATTTCTTTACATTAAGCTTCTAATGAACTGAACAGCCAGCTATCAGAAAGTATATTCTTTAATAACTATACTCAATGCATTGAGAAACCAAAATAAAAAAGATCTTTTGTCCTTTATAGCATAGTGGAGCACATTATTCTGCCAGGCAGTTCCAATCTGAAGAAATACCTCATAGCTATTTGCACTTGTGTTATAAATATTAAATCAATCTCTCTACTGTCTTTGGAGAACAACAGAGCAGAAGAAACCAATGTTTCTACCAAGAATCTTAATCTGTGGCCAAATGTAAAATAGGTTTGTAATTTGAACATTTTCACCAAGAGTGGCAGTGTCTCCTGAACAAAGCTGAATCAATGACTGCTGGGCAACCTGGAGACCAGTACTGCAGCACTGCTCCTTCTGCACCTGTTCTAGCAAAAACCATGGCAATCCACTTCCAAATATATCAGCTAGGGCCACATTAACTAGTCACCAAATAAAGTTGAAGATTGAGACAAATCCAATTGTTAGGAGCTATGTTATGGTTTTAACTGTTTCCAGGATGATTCAAGAACAACAGAAATAATTTCTTAGTTGATAACAGATGTTTTACTACAGCTTCTCATCTAGATATTGCTTGATTTAGATTGTTCCTTTTTTCTGTGTTTTGAGGTCTTATGACTTCCAAAGCTATTCAAGGATTTTCTAAGACAATTCTTATATACAACACACCAAAGTTCAGTGGGGAGACTACAGGTAACCCTTGATTGTAGCACAGCTGCCTAACACCTGTCTTCAGCATAGTTAAATATCTTCCGTACCATGGAATCAGGTGAAAGGACTATTAGTTTTCCTAAACTAAGCAGAACACTATGTATGTGTTAAGGCTGACCAAAGAGAACCTCCCTAACTGTAAATCTGCCTTTTTTTTCTCCTGCTGATAGTATATTTTTAGATATTTAAATATTAATGTGCTTTGGCAAGTGCATTAGGACTTAAGTGATAAATTTAAAACATATAGTTGCTTATCTCAAACATTAAAGTTAGGCTGATGGTCTCCTGAGTGTTGAGGATTGACCATATATGCATTATTTATCCCAGATGGTTACATGTCATTAAGCCCAGACTCATTTTCATTTTACTTCCTCATGTGCTGCAGGCAGCAAGACTAGCTATATATTGACATTTGCAAAGTATATTGCAGATCAATATGATACACTTTAAGGTATTTGTCCATACAGAAGGTAGTCACAAAGTTGTGAGAAAAAGCTACTTTTCATGAAGTAGGAGGCTAGTTTTAGCATTTTACCTACATATATACTCTGAGTTCTGCCTTTTCTTTGTAAAATAAGCTACTCTCATTTCAGGGTTGGCTATTCTAAAATAATGGATTAAACAAGGCTTCTTTTCCTTCCTTCTCTCTGCTTTGGTAGAAGCATGTTTGTATGACTCCAATCTGCACATCTACTGCATACTCCAGCAATAGCACCTGCTGGAGCTGCAGGAGTTTAGGGCATTCTTTGCATTAACTTTCTGGTTCCAGTCTTTACCCTAATGTTGAGCAGTAAGTTTAGTGTGGTGCATCACAGAGCAAATAAGCACAGCTGGTACATTACTCCTGTAATGCAACCCACACGAGAATGCAGATCTCTTCTTTGGGTGTGACTGCATTGAGCTGAAGGTTGCTGAGGTGCTGTATGCCATTATCAGGGACATTGCCTCAGAACCTCATGTTTACTGACTGACTGGCTGCCATACTACTGAAGGAGACTACAATGCCAAGGACTACAACTACAGCAAAGCTAAGACCAGAATGACTGTTCTTGCTGCAGAGATGCTGTGCCTACTAGGGTCCCTATGTACATGTACAGTGGCTGTCACATCATCTGTTTGACTTTGCCCTTCTTATTTTGGGATGGAGGACAGAAGGATCAGAAGTACTACATGAACAAAATTTTCCCAGGGAGCAACAGTTGTCTTGGTTTTCACAGTGTCATTGACCCACCATAGACACAACCCACCAGACTAGAAATCTGGCACAGCATGGTTCACATCCTGTTTCCTATAGAAAACAACTGCACACCGAGTGTTTCAGAGCATGTAAACATACCTTTCCTGCAGCTGAAACAGAAAGGAGATCTAAGCTTATTTATGTGCTTGCATGTTTGAACTCTGACCAAGAACTACAAAGTTGTATTTCTTTGCATTTCAGGTATTTTTTAAAACTATCTTTTTTTTTTCTTTTTAATCTGATACAAGAAAAATGCCATAATAAACAATGTGAAAATTCTGCCTGGCAATTCCTTTCTCCTTGGAAACCAGGGATCCCATATGTGACTATAATTACCATATGCAACAAATTGTGATCTTAACATTTTGTCTATAAAAGAAATAAAGGACCTAGATCTGCTCTTAGAGAAGTTAGTGGGTGATTGGCTGCCAACATAGAGAGGATTGAGTTGAAATTCTCACAAAAGATCTCCTTATTATTTCTGACAGGTACTCAAGACATACATTTTTGGTGTGTTAGATAAAGAGTGTTTTTATTTATAACACTAGGAAGGCCAAGACCATTTCCTGGTAAAATGTTCTGATTTTATTATCTATTATTTGCTTTATAGTTTCTGCTGGGAGCCATGAATGCAAATTAACAATCGCAGCTTCACAGAATTTAGAATCTAATTAAGCAGCACAGATGGTGGATGTGAGGAATCAAAAAAGAGATCAAGGTGTTTTTTTCACACAGAATCACAGAATGTTTAGGAATTGAAAAGGACCTCAAAAGATCATCCTGTCCAGCCCCACCTGCTGGAGCAACTTTCCAGTCAATCAATAATGGTGGGAATGCAACTCAAAGTCCAGTCTTGCAACCTCAGACCAACAGAACCACAGCAAATTCCACCACTGGTCCCTCTCAGTGTCTTGATTTTTCGGTTCAAATGCCCAAACTCTATAGGCATCATTTTTGTTTCTATACAACAGCCCTTCAAGAGAAAGGCTACTTGCATTGATTATTTCTGGAGAACAAGTTCTGCCTCTCTCTACGTGACAGTTCACCCATGTGGCAAAGGTACTTCTATCTGTAGTGCATCTTCACTAGAATCATCTAAGTGCCACAGTGAAGGGGATAATGAAAGAATTGTTTTAGAAATATTAAAAAAAACCCGAACCAACAAACAAAACTTTTCTCATTTTCCTCCCGTTATAACTCGTGCTGTTACTGAACAGCCTCAGCTGAAAATGTGTAGCAGTTATGTTTACAGAAAAACCTCCACAATTTTTTTACTATTTTTATTTAGAACTAATGAAAAACCAGACTGTCTGGAAGTCAGGTACTTTACCCAGTCTTCATAGGGAAATGATGAATAAGTATAATTTAATAATTATAACAAACTTAAGTGGAGCACTCATGAACACAGATAAATGAATGTATATGGAGAAAATTAGATGACTGAAGATGAAATGAGAATCTCAGATCTCTAAGTTCTTCTGATTATATGATATTGCAATTATATATTAGGTTATGGACCATTTTGGGGGTAAAAGGTTCATTGGCCTTGAGTCCATAAACTACAACTGCTTCTTCTGAGCAGCTACAGTCCATTATATTGCAATATGTATGGGACTCTTATCATGTGAATAATATTCTAGTTAAATATAATATAAATCTTTTTTTTAAAGTCCCTGAACACCAATTTACATGACATATTGTAAGGGTTCCAAAAGAGTCTCTTTCTGAATCGTTACAGTCAATTGGAGTCTTAACTGGTGTAGTAAGAAGTTGAGAATCTGAGAATTAAACTGCTCCCAATTAGGCTGTAAAAGTATTTTATAAATGAAAAACACACTAGTGATTTGAAGCCAACTTAGAAACAGAGCACTACTGTTTCATAGACAGGACTGAGATGGGAGGGTAAAAGGGCAATTTCAAGAATAGCAACTTTATACTTCATATGTCTCGATGTCCAAATAAGCCATTATGTTATTTAAAAGCCACTGTAATGATTACATTTCAATGGGGTAAGAACGTGACAACCCACTTTAGCTGCAAATGGCCAAATAAACACAGCATGCAGCTTCTTACTGAGAAACTACATCCAAACTTTGCCTTTCTTAGGGCCACCCTCTTTCCAGTCTTGCTGCAACTACTAAATCGGAATGCATGTGTAAGACACCAGAATTGCTACAGTAAACTTTGTGTGTCTCTGAGTATTTGTTCTCAGTATTTGATGCTCACCCATAAACAGTCAAAAGCCTAAGCCCTGATATATTTGAACCAAAACTGGTCAGGAAAATGCTCAGGTATTGGGCTTCAAAAGGCTTTGAAACAGATAGAAGGGCTCTGAGCTCAGAGATGTTCCTTGTTTAAGAGACAAAATGCCGAGGGTCAGAAAAAGCCTGTAGTGATGCAGCTGACCATCTGGCACAGATGATGACCGAGTCTGTGGTAACAAACAAAGGAAGGAAAAGGTACAGCGCAACCAAAATGTCCTACGATCTGCCCTTCACTTAGTAGACGTGTATTTTCTGTGCTCCTGAATGCATCTTCCGCTTAGTTTTACCCCAACATTTTGTATGCTCCAGGATGGGCCTGTAACATGAGCCAAGGGTTTGTCTTCTTTTGAAAACTTCTTTCCCCATCATGCCTAGTTGTCAATGATTATTTGATAGAGCCAAGAAACTGCTGACCCAGTATTATGCTTTGTTATAGGGCTCCTACTTACTCAACACCACAGATAAAGGGTCTTCAGAAAAACAAACAAAATGAGAACTGCAGAAATGTCCACATCTACATTAAAAAAAAAAAAATCTGCAATTTCCTGCACTGCATATTAAACAGCTTTGATATCTGAAAACTTTCCTTCAGTCTTCTACTACCTTTGACGTTCTGTATTATCGCGTAAATATTCATAACCTCATTCTAGCAGCAGATAGTCATAGTACCATCCTAGTGGTGCTCTTGTCCAGGAGGTGAACTCTCGCAGGCAGTAGAGATTCATACAGTGGCCAGTGCTGTAGGTCCTGTGATGTTCTTGAACTGAGAGGTTGGAAGTCACAGAGGAAACGGATACCCACTGGAACTAAAGGGCATATGAGGATGCTTCATTTGCCTTTATAGTGTTCTTGGACAGTTTTATGACCCAGAGAATCATACTGGAAAGATGGTCACTTACGTGTGGCTACAGCAAAGGTGCACTAGAAATGATGAGCATTGGCATAGTTCCTCTGCCCTCTGAAATTTGGAAATCACTGGCCTCTATAGCTGTAAGAGTTAAGACTAATTTTCAGTGTTACACAACCATGTTCCCTAACACTGTTCTATTATGCTTGACATAGTTTGATAACAGCTATGACCAAGTACTTCTCAAATGTTTAGAATTTAAAATCAAGCAATCACTATTTTCTGCTTTTGAGATCTATTGCTTATTTTCATTTATTAATGATAGTATGCAAAGACCAGAAAACAACACCACCAGAAAATACGGATGACTGTGGATGGAGACTTAAAAATGTTTGTGTTCTTGGCTGGAACAAAATTAAAATTTTGATATTGTCAGAGTTGCCTTCTGGCATAATACAATGTAGTGGTTATCTTTTTCAATACTTTTTAAACTTAATGACTGGGTTTGATTTTAAAATTATTACAGATTTACACAGACAAAGTTTATAACTCTGTACCTGTGACTGATTTCTTTTACTTTTGAAAACTGGGGCTGAGAACTGTTGTTTCCAGCAGCTGTAGAGATTGTAATTATTTAATATTCAAATATTGAATAAGTTGGTTTTTTTTGTTGTTGTGGGTTTTTTGCTTTTTTGTTTGTTTGTTTGTTTTTTGTTTGGTGTTTTTATTTGCACTTTGGGCTTGGGAATAGAAATAGAAAGTAAATAGTACAGAAATAGATAGTAAAAATACAAAGCTTGTATTTTTTACAAAACACAACAGGTTCCCAGATTTGGTGTAGCACAAACCAGAAGAATTCCCCAAAAGAACAATACTTTTCTATCTTACAGTATGGTAGATTTTTCTGATTCGGCAGTAATGATTTAAGTGATTAAGATCATATAGACAAATGCTTTGATGCCATAGAGAGCAGTGCATTAGGAATACCTCTTTATGACTCAATTGGTTCAGGAGCAGTCTCTGGATTATTGACATCTTCTTGGCAAGACCGGTGCTAATGCAATATATTACAAAAATACCAAACCTTTTTTCTGACTCTTCTGCATCAAAGGCAAGCTGAAAGTGGTACCTGTTCACAATAAAGGAAATATAAGGACATAAAATGACCTTGACATTATTTTAAAAGTCTTCTCGTGGAACCAGCCACTTTAAAGAGGTTTGCCTAGAAATTGCGTGCTTAAAACTGGGGCTGTGGCACCACAGGAAAATCCATGGTGACATGTGTCCACCGGTGCAACTGTTTTCCTTAACAGCAACACTTTGTTACCTAAAATTGGGTTGACTTGAATTAAGGTGACAAAAAAAAAAAAAAAAAAGCCCTGCCACTCTCATGGCTCTTTCCAGTCTGTGACAATCTCTTGATGGGGCAGAGCCTTTAACTGTCTTAGCACAAAATGCCATCCAATCAAAAGTGATCAACAATCTATATGTTCTACCATTTACAGAAAGATTCTACTTCTAACGAATTTGTCTCTGGGTCACAGCAATGCATTAAGACCCCAAGAAGGACTTGGATGTTTCTATTACACAAAAAGATGAGGTGGTTGGTTTTGACCCCGCTGATTATTTATTTTTTTTTTAATTTTTTATTCAGCTGATATAAGATGGAAAGTGAAACAGAAATGTTTCACTTGGAGTAGGGAGAATTTTTTCTGGGGCATTATCTGTGTAGCTTTCTCCTACTATTTCTGTGGCAATTTTATTTTCAAGTTGAACCTCTAGTTATGACATGATTAAAATGAATGATTAAAACTGCTCTAACTGATAAAACAAACCCCCCAAACTGATACAATCTAATTGTAGCACTTAGGTTTTTGTGATAAGTTAATTTACATTTTATCGAATAATTGAAATATCTGAGAGAATATACTAAGTTAACTGGAAGTAAGAAAGTTAGCATGAAATCTTTATGGTTAAATAGATTAATAGAAATAATTTTTAAAAATATTATTTATTGAAACACAAATAACAATGTTAGCAACTGTTACCAAAATAATTTTCCTATGTCTTAGAAATTTGATGCTATTATTTCCACATTAGACACTTTATTTCCTTTTGAATTGAAAATAAAAGCACACTTACAATAAAAGTAGTTAAAAAAGATGATGTATTTGAGAGGCATATATTAAATTCCATTTATCGATCCATTTCCTTAAAATGTGTTGTTAGTCTGCCTGGCCAGTCCATGTATGACAGCTAGAGATAAGGATGAGGATGAGATAAATCTAGTCAGTAAGCGCAGAGCATCCCAGTGAAATGTTGCATGTTATTATGAACATTTTCACTCTAAGATTTTTCACTCTAAGACATCAGGGAGCGGGGAAGATCTTCCGATACGGTTAAACCTTTATCTCCGTCGCCTTATGGAAACTCTTTGTCTCTCAGAAGACCTAACCAGTAGCTATTTCAAAGTCCCTCCAGCTCATCAACAAATGTCTTCACCGCTTTTCCCAGACGCCGGCTGCCTGGGCTGGGCTCCAAATATCTGTCCAGCTGTGGCGCTGGGCCGGGCGCTGCCCGGGGTGCAGCGGGATCTCCGGCCCGGGTTTGGCGGGGCGGGAGTACGGACACGACGCAGGCCGCCCGCGGGGCGCCGTGCTGAGCACCACAAGAGGGTGCGAGTGCCCTGCGAAGCCGGGAGCGTCGNTCGAGGGAGAAGGTCCGTCGGTGGATTTGGTAACCCAGCACGTTATAAAGAGGGAGCGGGAGAAGCCCTGAAGCACAGCAAGTCAGTGGGATTAGGAAAAATGGCTCGAACCGAATCCCATCTGAGGACTTTCTCGCACCGGAGGAGGTACCAAGCTGGTGTGTAAACACGTTTGGGAAGCACGCCACAGCCTGCAGTAGGAAAGGAGGGCTACCCTCGTGCGCAACGGCCGAACTTAACGCTCTAGCGGGAAAAATGTCCCCTGCTCAGGAGTTCAGCCTCAGTATCTCAGCTGTTCCTCAGTTGTTTCTCAGCTTCTTGGTTACTTCACAGCAGTAGTTAGAGGTATTTGAACAGCCTGTGTGCTTTTCTGCAGCTGCTTGCTCCAGGGGGCAGCTGCCGTTAGGGGTTACTGCAGTCCATGCCACGCAGCGGGTAATTCAGAGCTGATTGCTGATGCTTCAGGAAGCAAACACAGAAATGTGTTTTCTACACTCCTCATTTTTTAAGTACCTGCGTGCTGTTTATTTTTTGTTTTTGCTTTTAATTTGGAGATAATGTCTCCACTTTATAAGCATTTTGCTTTCTTTTGACACTTTTCAGTTATTTTTTTTTTTTATGAGGTAAATTTCAAAGTTTATTCATGCTAGTTTTAGGACTGATAAAACCAGGAGCAAATCAAGCTGGAAGTCTCACGGATAGGCAGGGACAAGCCATGAGCTAGGGAACAATATCTAAGCTAGTCAATAGTTCTCATATGCCATATTCTTAAACCCTCTATAAAATAGGATGACAGGTGAAGAGCAAACCCAAAATAGATACAGAAGTCTTCTGAAGTACTGATAAATTAGTGAGTAGGTAATGTAGCTCTAATGAAGTATTGTTAGTCTGTGGAATTAAACCCCATAGTAAATGCAAATACTTAATGTGGCATGTTTGGGAGGGACAACTTTTAATGCAGACAAAAAACCAACTATTTAAGTGCTCTGATTTTAGTTATAGTGGAGTGATTAAAAAAAAAAAAGAAAACAAAAAGGTAATAATTTGGGAGGTGTCTGAAGGCAGCTACAGCTGCTCTACCTGCAGCTGACATTTTATCTGATGAGAAATCCTGCTGCTTAGTTTGCTCAGTAAATACACGGAAGGAAGGCTTTTCCTTGTGGCTGCAAGGAAATTCAGAAAAATGAAGAAATTGAAGAACATAGATTCAGACACTGGTAGCATTTCCTTTCAAACAAACTGAACAGTTATTTTCAGTGTTGAAGTTTCTGCATTAAACAAATACTGAATCTGTTAAAGACTTGATCTTGATTGCTTGACTAGCCACAGAAATAGAAGCAGTACAAGAATATTGTGGAAAAATTCCATCCCGATCACCATAATACTATTACACACACTTTATGGTCATTTACATGTAAATGTAAAATTATCAGTTTTCTTTTTTTCTGGAGGAGGGGACTAAGAAGACCTTACAAAACAAAACATTACCTAAAGTCTAAGCCTGTGTCTAAATAGATGAATAATCAGAGTTTCAGAATCCAGAGGGTTTTTAAGTAACTGTAAACACAGTTTAACAAATTTCAGGCATTGTTTGTCCCAAACATTGCATCAATTCTAGTGCATATCCACCATACCTAGCTGCTAATTTTTTATATGATACTTTGCTTGGATTACTTTGTTTGAGACTTTATTTTATTACTAGACCCTTTGTGATACTCTACAATACCCTCAGGGCTTACAAAATGGTGAGATTCTCCATAGTGAAAAATGTAGAACTCACTATATACTTTCTACTAATTTACTCATAATATTAGACATATGGAAAATATTTACTGCTTGAAAAAGCATGGGATAAGACTACATGCATAACCACAAAAAATACACCATCTTCATGTGGAAATAAAGACAGTGATGATACAGTTGCTTTTGCAAACATGTTTTAGGTGTAAGGCATAATTTTACTGCCCATTAAAAGACAAAAAATAATGATATGGCGTAACAAATGCTTATTAAGACTTCACTAAATAAATAATTATATTCACCACAGAGGTTTTACTTAGTTGAAGTCAGTCAGACCTCTCATATAGTCTGGTCTTGACTGAGTGTGTGGCTGTGTATATTCGCACACAAGTACTGGACACGCATACGTATTTCACTGCTTCATCTTGTCATTACACTATCAACAGAAGAAGGTGGCTATTATGGGATGAATTTGGAAAAGCTAAGCACCTATGCAGACACCTAGGAAATCTGTTAAGAGACATATAATGTGTAGTTCGGTGACTATTCAGTCCTTTTGTGTACCCTGGATGGATGTGTACACTAGCACCAAAGCTCTACGTAGGCTTTTATGTCTGTAGAAATGTGGTAATTTCGAGCACCTGTGTGGTCATATCACATATATCTTCATTTACATTTATCTGGGGTTAACTTCCTGACACATGTTCTTCCTCCTTGTAGGATGTTCTTCCTCCATGTAACTCAGCTTGTCTGTTACTTTGGGGTGATTTCTCCAATTGTTCTAAGATACGCTTCTGCTCTTTTTAACACTTTCCTTTTTGCTTCCTTCCTTTGTGTGACTCAATGCTTTTGTCTTATTTTTGTCAGAGTTCTGTCACTCTCCACCCGTATAATTTATAGCCTCAATTTCCAATAGTGCCTTTTTAGAGCAGTTGAAGCAGTGGAGACTTAAAACCAGACGTCACTTTGTGAAAAGGAAGGTCTATTATAAATCGGTTACTTTTCTGCTAATGATTCAAAAGGAATCTTTCAAACTGGAATTGACACATTCCAGTTTTACTTATCAGGTTTCCTTGTGGGTTATTTTTTAATTCTCTAATATCCTCAGCCTGATGGGGATTTGTATATGGAAGAAAATACTCTGGCAGCCAGGCATGTGATTTCTTACTGATAAACTTGAAAAAAAACCCCAAAACAACAATAAAAAAAACAACACAGAAAGACTGAGAATTGAAGAGAAACTGATCCAAGTAATTTGGATCACTGAATTTAGAGAAGTCAGACATCTAGAAACAAGGATTTCTGGCTTATGTATGGATAGAAATGGAACAAAAATGGAAGCAGTGGTAAGAGCGGGCCCAGAAAATTGGGTCTGTGGTGAGCAAGCAGCTCCTGGAGCACTGCAGTGGAGGAAGGATTAATGTAATCTTTAGAAGCACAGGCACATGAGTAATGTAGCAACCGAGAAACTTTTTAGCTTACATTTGGCTTCTGCCTTAGCATAACTGACATTCTATCTCTGGTTTTGACATCCACATTCAAAGTCAGCCTTTAGTTACTAATTATACACAAAGAATTACTAAAATTGGTGGAAGTATGGAAAACTTCCTTTATGATAGCGAGTTTAATATGTCTGTCTATCAAAGAAAATGCAATAAATAATTTAAAAAAGGATAGTTAGAAAGGGAAGGTTTTGTAAAGTATATGGGGAATAGAAATTTAACCATAGTCTCTTCAGTCTAGGAGGCCAAACCAGGTTGGCAGGTAATTCAAGGTAGACAAATCTTATACATGGAACATTTAAAGCTATTTGAAGTGGCCCACACTTTGGTTGCAGGTACAAGACAAAATTTTATAGTCAGTGGACCACCAACATATTCAACAGTACTACAGTTTTCTATAGGGCCTTGGAGCTTTGAAGAGCAGTGGGACACGGCCAGAGTACTCCTAGAAGCTCACTCCACTTCCCCTTGAACTGATGGTAGCTGCAGATGCTTATGGTCCTTTGGAGCAGACAGCATTTGGCAAGCTTCCCTTATTCCAACTTCATTTATATCACTGAAGTTGACAGCTTCTCAGAGGTGGCCACTCTGAGATGACAGCTTGATAAAATTATTAAGAAAGACCTGCATCCTGTTTCAAAATTAATATGTGCTCTATCTCTGCTCCTTTTAACTTCATTTACAAGCTCTGTAGTTTCTCAGCCTTTCTGAAAACTGAAAACACTTTATACAAAAACAATGATTAATTTAGAAGAGGAAATAAACTCAAAGACATTTTCCATGTAATTCAGAATGTTTGCTAAAATTTAAAACCTGCTTTGAATGAAGAAAGGACTTTATACTCGCTCCTCAACAGTTGCTTGGCACAGAGATTGGCTCAGGACGCAGTTCATATATGTGTTATGATTGAGGGAATAAGCTTTTGGGAGTCTCAAAAGGCAGAAACAGACTGATTAAACAGGTGGAAATAGAATTCAGAAATGAGCAAATAGAAAATGAAGAAATGCATCATGAATATTTTAGTTTTTGATTTCCTATGTAAAAAAAATCCCCTAAAATCTTTACCCTGCAATCTGATCGGTATGGGTATGACTTCACCCAGTATCTAAATGGCTATAGATGACAGCCCTCATTGTATGCAATTTTGCAGAATGAAATGACAAGATCTACTAAAGTGCAATTCTTCTTTTTTTAGTTATGGCAGAACTGTTGATGAAAGCAGTGGCAGTTTCATAGGAGCAAAGCAAATCACTTGGGTTCTGTGAAGCGTAAGGACTATTAATTTAGAGATTGTTCTCAAAAGACTTCAGCCTCCATCAAGGCTTATAAGAACTTAGAGCACTCATCCATTTGTTGTAGGTGCTCAGCATTACAGAAATCCCTGCAGTGCTTTATGCAGCAAGAAATAACAAGTCTCTTTTGTATTGAAATAGACCACCATCTTCTGAAACCTTTCAAATTTTTAACAGACACGTGCAGTATGAGACAATATGGTAAAATTCACAGTGAAATACTATTGTCCTGCCATTAAGGAAGGATAGTAATGAAGCATGCAAAAAAAAAAAAACAAAACTATATTATCCATCCTCTTTGCATTTGGTGTATTTGAACATTCACTGAGGATATTCAATATTTTGAGCATGAGGATGCTTCCTTAGGAAACATCTGGAGCTAAATACGACTGGAAACAGCTTTCTAGAACAGATGGACCACTGGTCCAGTACAATGATGTCTTTGTTCTCAGTGAGTAAATTTAGGCAGATGAAGAGGAAGGAAGCAGAGTACACACAGAGGGAGGTCAGAAAGCAGCATGTCTTAGAAAAGCGTCTGCTTGTTGAACAGAAAACTGCAAGATATGAATCAAAGATAAATGAAAACAAGTAGAGGAGAAACAATCTCCAGCTAACATATATATGAACAAAATGATTCCCATGTTGGTTCATTGGACCCCACCATCTGCTTTGCAGGGAATGATACGTGGTTCTGTCCTTTGCTCTCTTCCCAATACAAAATCTAGTCCCATCTGCAGCCACAAATTCAACTCCCATCTCTCTGTGGAAAACCTTTGGGCATACCTCTGTGCTGCAGCCTGGCTTCTGTCAGTCCTGATGCCTTTCTCCACCATTTCCACTGGTGGCTCGGCTGTCAGTCTGAGATCAGCGTGGCTGAAGTAAGGCTCTCAGATACCTCCCTAGAGGTATCTAATACACTTGTAAGACCCTTGTCATCTCAGTAATGGTCACATACACGTTCCATCAGGCCTTGACTATGGGATTGTGTATTACCTTTACTTGTTTGTGGTGCTGCAGCCGAGGCAGATCTTGAGCTCTATGTTGATTTGGGCACGCTATCAGTCTGGGCCAACCAACAGCCAATGGGGAGATGTAGGGAGCTGGTTTAACATAGGGGCCTTAGTAGAAGTGAACATTTTAGCTTGTTGCTAGATTTTGACCCTAGCTACCATCTTCCCTGGGGACACAAAACAGAATCTGCTGCAAACCTTTCAGTTTGCTGTTTATAAAAATGTATGTAACCCTTCAAGAGTTTTGAGAAGTGTGAGAGTTTGAAGAATTGTTGATTTTACTGTGTTCTGCTGTTAGAGGCTGTTCAAAAGACAACTGTGAGAGATGCTTCCTTTTTTCCTGAGCCTCTGCTATAAGCACAGTGTTCTCACTTAGTCACTAGTGAAAAATCCAGATCTGAGCTTAGAGCCAACACAGACCTTTACTTTATTAATGTATTGAGCAAGCATCAGAGGAAGGAGCTTCTACAAGGGGGGAGAAGCTGCTGTATTTCAATGCATGTGCTAGTCTGAGCTTGTGTTCAGGAAGCCTCAGATTTCCACTTTCAAAGGCCAGTTGCTGTTGCTTTATGTTTTCTTTCTGAAAAGTGCAATATTGTGATAGTTCTTAGTCAGTCTCCTTTATCCTTTTACTTGGATCCCAAAATCCTTTCAGAGTTTGCTCTCCACATTGTTCTCCGTGGTCTTTCCTCTCCTGCTGTGTAATCCACTGGGTCACAGAATCATAGAATCACAGAATCTCCTGAGGTGGAAGGGACCCATAAGGATCACTAAGTTCAACTCCTGGCTCCACACAGAGCTGGCCAAGTCAGAGCATGGAACTGAGTGCGTCGTCCAAGTGCTTCTTGAGCTCTGTGGCCTGCTATTTTTTTCTTGTGTTTTAGGCAAAGAAAAGACAGAAGTCTTTTTTTTATTCTTTTGTGGGAGAGATGATTCTCCTTTTCACTCTGTGTATCAAACTGCCTTTCTTTAATTTAAGGAGCAAAAAACAACTTTGCTTCCAATTTGCAGTGATATAGATATATGCTAGAACTAGAATCACAGAACCAGAGTATTAGGAGCTGGAAGAGATCTCGAAAGATCCCTCAGTCCAACCTCCCTGCCCGAGCAGGTTCATTTAGAGTAGATCGCGTAGGAATGTGTCCAGATTGGTCTTGAATGTCTCCAGAGAAGGAGACTCCACAACCTCTCTGGGCAGCCTGTTCCAGTAATCCGTCACTGTAGGGGCCCAAGTGGCTTTGTCTGAGATATAGGCAGTCAGGCAGCAGTAACCAAGGTCAGTGAACGAGGGAAGTTGCTGATGTGGCAACTGAGTTGGGGAAGTTCCAAGAAAGGAGGATACCTGTCTGAATAGGGGTGTAGCTATAGAAGATAAGGTGGCCAATCAGCTTAGCTTGTGATGGTGTGTGTGGCACGTGTTCCTATGGTTTCCTATATAATGTCACAGAGTTTGCGAATAAAGTGGAATGATTCTGCATCATATTGATGTGTCTGGTCATTCTCGGCCCGCATGGAACTAAAAGACCCCGGCATGTCACAGTGAAAAAGTTCTTCCTTATATTAAGATGGAACTTTCTATGTTCCAGTTTGGAACCATTTCCCCCTGTTCTATCACTGTCCATCACTGAGAAGAGTTCAAGTGATTTTTGTTTTTCTTGCAGTGTGTGTTCTTTACAATCATTTCTTATAAAAAGAGATTTGGGGATTCAAAGAATCAAAAAGAGATTTTTGATTCTTCTGTTTTCATCACAAGTGACCATATAATCAAGTAGTCTCATCTGAGACTAACACCAAGTGTTTCAGACAAAAAATAGTGCAGCGACAAAGATCTTGATGTTTCAGCTCTTTGGTGATGTTTCAGCTGTTTGGCTGTCTATTTGACAGCTGAGCTCCAACCTGAGGTTGGTTATTCAGCACCTGTATTCTCTACCAACTCTGCTGCTAGTTAGTGGGAACAGTAATACAGAATCGGTTTGTAATCTTCCTGGTATATAGACATGAAATTCATGCCATGATTTGACATAGATAAATTACAGAAATGAAATGGGAGAAACTAACTTAATTCATGTAACCATTGCAAATGTCTACTTCAAGACAAGATACTAGAAGTTGCTCTCTCTTGAGATGCCTACTTTTGAGCAGATTAATCTTACACTGAATGTTTGACATTTTCAGCAGCAGAAAAGATATTTTGTGAAACAACTACATAACTTAAATTTTGAGGGATTTTAAAATTTACATTCAACTTGTGAGGAGGAACAATTTCTTTGCTGTATGTTTACAGTTTTATCTTGCTATGTTCAACTTAGCATTTCTTGAAACTTGCTAGTGTAGCTTCAGGTGTCACATAGATCATGTGTAAGTGTCCAACTTCTGGGCTATTTTCTTCTGGCTAGAAAATCCAGACTGTGGATCTAGCTGTCATTGTATAGGGTCTGCAAATAATAAAATCTTCTTTGAATTTGAACATCTCTGTTCAAAGTCCTGCATAGTAATTTTCATTAGACATAATTTCCTCCTCACTCTCTGCCCCTCATCTGCCCCCACCTCCCCCCCTTACTTACAAGTTGTTCTTTTGTGCAGGTTTTTGCAGAAATATTTTGCACTGTTCAAGTGCTGCAGATAATGTTCTGTTCTCACATGGCAATTCCGTAAAACTTTGTCCTGAGTCAGGACACCAATTATACTTCCATGAGTGTAAAGCTTACCCATGCTGGTTCCTCCTAAGTTTTGTTTACCAAATACACTCCAGAGCTTTCAGCTCCATCTGATCCTGCATTTTGATTCATGTGATTCTGTGATATGGAAATGATGATCTGTTGATTATCTTGCATTTGATCTTGCACTTCATTGCTATCAAAACAAACCAGGCAACAGTTTATATAGTAAGCTTTAAATGTAGCATGGAAATGAAATGTTAAAACATAAGTACAGTTACCAATCCCACACATCCACTAATAATTTGCCTCTTAATTAGCTAATATTAGTTAATATCAAGATACTTTTCTGATTACGCTTCTAACTTGTGGGATTTCTTCCATTCCCAAGAAGGTATCTGACTTCAGCATGGTACGTGTAAGGCAGCTATAAGGCTTTGCTGCTCTGTGTTCACAGCTAAGTATATTTCTTAAATTAAGAAAACTTCCCATGGTAGTCAAAGACTTAGATTACAACTGAAAGTCATTCTTTTTCCTAGAGCTGATGCATGCAATTTAGTAACTTTTAAGGATGTCAGAACCACTGCTTCTACTTTGTCTGTATAAAACTTTGTATATTAAAGAATTGGAAAATGCCCAGGTACATCTCTTTAACACATTTTATCTTTTACATCCCTGTTGTGCAAGTTATCTGATGGAGTTTACATTTGCATATGTAGTTCTCAACTTCCAGCCTCCTCAGATGCCTAATATTATCTGAACCTGAGGCTTCATAGTGATTAACAGCGATAATTTTTACAGCTCCAGTGAATCCTAGCCAAGATGCAAGACTCTCAAAAAAAGCTTTGTGGTTCCAAGGGCACAGTCCACAGAACGTGATTTTAGATTTCACATGTGTGATATTAAAAGCTAAAGCGAAGGAAACCGTGTACTAAAAATACTCCTATGGCTAATACTGCAGCTGTATTGGTGCTGTGCTGACTGACCAAACTTGATCTCCTGTTTCAAGAAATTCCCTGTTACATGGCTTTTGTACGCAGGAATAGGAAAGAAAGAAATACATTCATTGAAGTGGGAATTAATATAGTGTATCTTTTCTTGTTAGTTTTATTAGATGTTATATGTATTATTGAAAAAACCTCTAGGCGTCACCTGAAGTGGAATTTTCTGTTCCTTAATATCCTGCTGCAGGATCCCTGAGCTCTGGCAGGAAAAGGCTTGTCACACAAGGGACATGTTCAGTAGAATTTCATATTTTATTGTTCTGAAGGAGCTGGAGACTTTTCCATTTAAGCAAGATCTCTCCATCCCTTCATTATTACAGGCACTGTTATGATTTCATATCTACATTAATGACATAGATGGTGGGAGTGCTGTCAGCAAGTTTATGGATGTCACCAAGCTGAGCAGTGTCTGGCCATCCAGAGGGACCTTGACAGGGTTGAGGATCGTGCCTATGTGAACATCATGAAGTTCTATGAGGCCAAGTTTTTGTGTAACTTGATTTTTTTCAGCTTACTTTATTTTCTTGGAGATCCAAAAAAACCCTGGAGGTGTCTGTCCCCAGCATCCTCATACTTCTCTGCTAATCCCTCCTCTCATGCCATTAACTCAGCCAGTGATAGCAAATAAATAAGGAGCAGAGGAAGTGAGGAATAAGCTGAAACTCAAGGCAGAAGAACGGGAACCAGCGCTACACAGGGGAAAGCTGCTTGTGGAGCTGGACTAGCAAGGCTTTCTCTAGGGAGGAGTTGCTGAATTGCCTCCCTAATGGGGAAGAGCAAAATAATTGCTTGCTGCTACTTTGTTTGATCTTTAGATACATTCACACATATTTAGGCTTAGATAACGAGGAAACAGAAATGAAAGGTAGTAGTTTTTCCTTCTTTCTCCATTCATTTAATGTATCTCACCTAAATCTGCTTTATACTTTCCAGAATTTTTATCCATCCCTTACTTCTTCTCTGCTCTGATCGTTGCCCCTTTTTTTTTTGTGTAGTAGGTTATGTGGCAGAGCAGTGTCTGTCAAATGTTGGAAAAGAGCTTCTCTTCCTTTAGCCTTGCTGACAGTCACTTGAGTATGAGGACTTAAATCCACACTGCACATGTTTCTTTTTAAAATTTCTCCACAATTAAAAAAAAAAGGTTGATTTACAATTAGTAACTTTACTGTTAGCATGCAGCTTCAATTCCCATTCTCCATCTAAAAAAGTCAATTAATCTGTCAGTTACCACTTCTCAGACAAAATGGCAGCAATTCAATTTCTTCAGGTCTGGGGAACACGCAGTAGCTGTAATTACTGGCTACAAGTGTTTACATCAGCCAAAGAACTATTAGCCTCCTTTAATTGCTGGTAGCAACTCAGTTTCCCCACTGCAGATGATTAATACAATCTGTTCTCGCTCCACAGCAGTCTGTGACCCACGTTGAACTTCTTCATGGGCCCTCAGGGGCCATGTTTGTGAAACACAGGTATCAAAAGAAGTCGAAGTGGAATTATGGAACAGAAAAAACATTTCTACAGCGTGCTCATGCAAGGAAAGGAGTACCCTGAGCTGCTACAACACTCACTTTATTTCCACTCAGGATCCAAATAAGAGTCCAAATAAGAGCTTCAAAAATCTTCTCCCTAGATGTGAGTCGAGGCCCCAGACCCATGCGTGATGTGTCAGAGTTCCTTTTTTTATTTTTCCTCAACTTTCATGCTAAAACCACTAATGGCTGTATTTGTATGATAATCTGTGGTGAAATACATTGCTGATGGTTTGATTTGTTATATTTGTTGTTTATTTTATTTTATTTTATTTTATTTTATTTTATTTTATTTTATTTTATTTTACTATGTTGCCTAGACTGAGATGCTTTGCTAGCTTCAGTGTAATTCAATAATTACACTGGATAGCCAGTAGTGACAGGACGATGCATGAGAAAGTTCTGGTCCTCTCAACATATATTTGACTCATGCAAATATGCCAGACAAAGGAGGGTGAAATCAAATTTTTGTTTTCTTCAGTGAGTTAGCTGCTGTCTATCAACATGCCATCCTCATCCTGACCTCTACCTCCTCTCTCTCAAGAGTACTTCTGTTCAGACTATATGGATGGTATTTTTATCTGGAGTAGAGCACAAACTAAATTTTTTTCATTTATTTTCCATTTGTTCTGAGAGCTGATATTATACTGTGATGATTTCTTGCTCTGTGATGACATTTTGTGGGGCAATGGAGATAATGTGAATATACTGTGGGTGTTTTAAATTATAATTTGGTGAATAGCTTCTAATTCTCAGTCTCTTTTTGAATTGGCTTTAATTTACTGGTGCCTGTTTAAAAGTAATGCATATAAATGTAAAACATCAATATCCATGTTCTTCTATATCTTATCTCCTGAGAGGCAGAAATCAAGCTCTGCTCCTTAGTTCAAACTTTTGATAGTACTGCAACATAGACATTAAAGTGGCTGGATCTCTTATTGCTTTCCCATCTCTGTCTAGCTTTCCATCTGGAAAAATATTTAATAATCAATTTTCAAAACAGTTGTTGAAAGTCTCCCTTGATTCCCTTCTACAGGTGAGAGATCTTACAAATGACCTTGTCAGACTGAAGTGTTGTGGTGCTGCTATCATAAAACCTTATCTGATATAGCAAGGTGCCTTTTGGCTCCACACAGGGAGAAGTATTTATTTCTCTTGTGAGTGTATAAGGGATTAATGGTCAGGCTTGAGAACCTGGCAGGGAGAATTTCTGTATTCTGGATAAATGTCAAAATATAAGCAAATTCCCATGCAGCATACTGTAGATTCCTAGTTACTGTTGCTGGCTGTCACTGAAGTGAATTTTTTTCACTATGACCTAGAAATTATTCTGGTAATAAAGTTAGTACCTCCTCCCCACCACACATACCCACCCTGGAACTCAAAGCAAACTATTTGCTTTCTGCAACAGAACTTAGTGACAATCTTATATTCAGTTGTGAAATTCCTGCTTAGTGGTTATGTATTGGAGCTGCTGTAGTGTGATTTAGTTGCAGATTTCACTCAAACTTCTGAGGAAAAACTCATGATATAGCTAGCGCTGTCATAGATGGATCTTTTATGAACTTTACTGTTCCTCTTGCTTCAGTAGAAGGAAGAATCTTGACTTTTCTCTTCAAGGTTAGGGACTTCCTCATCCTGCAATTAAGACTTCAATAATTAAAATTTTCTTAGATCTTGTGAACTATAATGAATTATAAGTTTCTCCTTTGCCGCTTTGAAATAATTAAGAAAAAAATAAATCTATATATATGGTGAAAAGAAAGTGCCTTCCTTCAGTTCCAAAGTTTATGTTCAATTTTACAGACCTTTGCTTTTTCCAAAAAAAGCAAATGAGATTTATCAGAGCAGTGAAAACTCTTCTAAAACACGTAGAGGATGTGGGAAGGCAGAATTGGGGCAACCGCAGCATACTCGTGGGGTTCCTGAGAGCCATGCAGCCTGCAGGTCAGGCACCGGGAGATTGTTGTCAGAGTTAATTTAAAAGCCATAAGGCCAAGATGTTGAATGCTCTGGAAACTTTCAAGTAGTAACAGTGAGGTGGAAATGGGTATAGTGCTTTATCGTGTGGAACTGGAAAGATCAGCTAAATTTCTAAAAGTTTCCCCATATAAAAGTTTTCAAAGAAATGAAGCATCTCCTAGGACGCTAAGAAGTCTGAAGCATTTTATCCAGCCCTAAACTGCCAGTAGGGAAAGCACAGCATAGTTCAAACCTGAACCTTGAACCAAAACTGAAAAGCTTATGAATTACACTGTGCCGGCGTTCAAGAGACTACACACATTGCCCAGTTGCCCAGCAGAAACTGTATTGTCACTGCTAGTAACAGTCTCCAAGCTTGATACTAATTGTGCAAAGTCCCCATCCTGGCCTGTTGCATTATCAACTTCTTAGACGGACTTGCTCTGTGAGCCAGAGCTTGATCCCAAGTGTCTCTCATTGTGAAGTGGCATTTAATAGTGGGATGATAGTCTTGAAAACATGAGCTGAGGTTGGAAATGGGCCTTGAGTACAAGCAACTCACTGGTAGTCAAGTGCTGGACACTGAAGGGCATCCTTAAGACCTAGGAGACACTGCTTTAGGGATCAAAAAGAAGAGAAGCAGCAGTGAAGAAGACAACACAGCTGAGCAATAGGGTAAGGCACCTGATGCAGCCTGGGAAAGCAATGCCCTTAAGCATCAGGTGCCACATAGCTAAGGGAATGGGAGGACCTAGATGCTCAAACATCCTCTTATAATGGGACAAGGCATCAACTATGAGTGGAAGGTGGAAGAAATAATTCAGCTTAGACTGTCTAGAGCTGCTTGGTGGGGTGGGCTGCCTACTGTCTGCCTGCTTCTAGGACCCCAGGTCTTCTGCCTGCCTCACCACCCCAAGAACCCTGATGCTTCCAGGATCATTTTGAAATGTCAGTTAATCATTTGGGACTGTGTACAGCATGATGGTTCATCATCAATGTCATATATTCTGCAGTGTAAGGCTCCAACCCATCAGATCTGAAAGCTTTACCCTGATCTGGGTAGAAGTCTGACAAAGATCCGCCATGAAAACACAGACAATACTACTAAAAATGTTTATCTAAAGCTTGTTTGAGTTCTGGTAGGGATGCTCAGGTTGTCTTCCTCTGTCTTTACTCGTTTTGACACTTTGTGTAGATAAATGCAGGACCTACTTAATAGATTATGTTAGACTGCTTTAATAGCTGCTTACAAATATTTAGAATCCAAATTGAAAATACTTTGACCTGTCTTTTCTTAGCATACTAAACTCTTACACTTTTTGTTCATTTTTAATGCTGTGAAGAATAATTGCTCTTTTTTTTTTTTTTGGTGGTGGGGGTTTTTTGTGTGTTTGTTTTTTGTTTTTTTTTGTCTGTGTGTTTGTTTTACTTGTGCTGCTATCTGGCTGTATCGAATTCAAAATAATGTTTGCACAGGAAAAGTGTCTCTGATTCCTCTGAAAGGAATTCTGTGTTCATGGACACCAGGCAGTTGTGGAACCACCAGTTTTTATGCAAAATGAGATTTGAAAATAAGTCATTTGTACATGTGAGACAAAACTTTAAAGTTTGAGAAATCAATTTTATAGAAAATGTTTTAAAATAAACTGTTAAAATAATACATTGTTCTAAAACTTTCCTAAGAGTGGAAGCAGCTTGGATGGCTGCAGTGCAAATAATTAAGATTAATATCTGACTACTACTTCAGTGGCTGTGAAGAGTGGGCATTTTTCCAGATGGACAATACAGCAGATTTGGCAAGTCTCTAATAAGAGGAAGTCATGAATAAATCCAAATAGCAGTTGTGGTAAAAGTCTAAAGAGCAGGAAGGATAAGTTTATTAATAGCTTCAGTTCACAGCTAAAAAACTTTGTAAATTGGACAAAGGATTTGCTTTCCAATAATGTACTGTGTGATCATTTAACAGTGATCATCTCTGCCCATATTTAAAGAGAAAAAAATTACCAAGAGGAACTTCAAAGTTATTACACATCTTTCTGTCAGTAACAGGTTTTTTTTTTTTTTTTTTTCCCTAGAACCAAAACTTCTTTCCCTCCTTTAGGCCCCTGTCTGGGTAAGATTTGGATCAGACAGATGGGTAATCCTGATTTGTCTCAGTCTTGGTGCTGTGATTATAAAAGCACGCCTAAGTGCTCCACCATTCCAGATTAGGCAAAGATATGATTTACGGAGATCTTCTAGTTCCATTATGTGATGGTTCAAAAGGGAATCTATTGTTCTGTTCCTGGTGGAAAACTTTTATGTTGGTGATAGCACTACATAAAGAAATCGGGTTAAGCTTCCAGAGGTAATTCCTTGGCTGCCAATCAAAGGCATGCATAAATAACGAAGATTATTTTTTTGCTTTAAGAAGTTAACATGACATTTGTGTCATATATAAAATACTTTGTACCTAATTGTTTTGAATTTCATTCAACCATTCTCTTACTATGTGGCTTGTTGGCAGAGAGCTTAAGCAATGTGGTAAAACAATCATGTTCAATATCTAGGCACCAAAATTGCAGAAATGCAATCCAAATTTCTTATGTTCAAGGATGGAAAAAGTGTGTGGCATTATATACTCGAGTGTCTTCTAGCAAGATTGTGGTTTGGCTTCTACCTTCTCTCTGTTCCTGGCTCAGTCTTCTGATTTTAAGATCTTGTTTAAAAATAGTTTTTACTATATTTTAATCAGGCTGTTTAACAATGTTTTTACTTTGTGCTTTAACTTTTAGGTGGGCTTGTTTTATAATAATTTTACATTTTAGTTTCTAGGTATTTATTTTAGCTTGCATACTATTAAGGACGCCGGTTTCCAGCAGCCTGGCCAAGTTTCCAGAAGTGTTCAATAGTTTCAAGTGACACAATTTTTGGGTGATCTATCTGAGATACTTGGTTCTCAGAAACATGTAGGACCCTTAGCTGCTATTGGAACCAAATATGAAGTGTGTTAGACGCAAGCGTGTCAGCTCACTCCAGATGTCAGAGGGGTTCCTTTAATGTGTTGCTAAACACTAACTTACCCCTGATCTTGCTCCTGACTCTGTGAAATTGATTCCAAAATCATGATAATATTTACTACTCATGCAGCTCCCAAGGGTTTGGCTGTACCTCAATAGATCATTGCAGGAAATGCAGAAGACTCATTGTTCTGCTCCTCGTCGTTTTGTTTTTTCTTACTCACACCTGCATGCCTATCTATTAGAGGTCAGTAGACACTGGACTATTAACTGTTACTTAGATTATGGAACAGTCACTTGCTTTTAAAATTCATTGCCAGTAGAAGTAAGGAATGTGCCAACATGGGGGACTTTTAAATCTAAATTTAGGAATTACTTATTTCATTCACCATTTTAAAAATATTTGTTTTGGGTCTAGCCTGTGGCTTGGCAGTTGTATGTGGCATGCTTCAGTGTGAGGAAATCAAATTTCAGAAAGACTAAAATTTACTGGATCCCCAGAATTCAGTTTGAAAACCAAAATTAGGTTCCAATTTAGGATCTCCGGCTTGTTTTTTTCCTGGATTGCACTGAGCCCATGTGAGCCTGAGATCCGGGGACAGCCCGCTGAGCGTGGGCTTTCCAGGGAGAACGTTTCTCCCCTGAAGTAAGCAATCCATTTCCAGAGTGTGCCAATCTTCACCTGTGCTCATTTTTCTTCATAGTGCATTGAATATGTGCTCTTGGGTAATTTGGATTGAACATGCAAAGGAAAGGGGAGGGAAGAGAAAGGTGAAAAACTACCTTTTGGCTAGTGCAGAAACACGTAAACTGTCAAACATCAACCAACCAACCTCCTTTATTGTGAGCAGCTGCTCTATTAGGAAGAAGGATGTGGAAAAGGGACAGTGAAACTAAATATGAAGGCTATGTTAATAATTTATTAGAAGACACACAATAATGATCACAGCAAGGCAAGGTATTTAATAGTTAAATGTTTCTGAGTAACACTAAATGCAGTATTAAAACTCCTGTTTCTTTATATATACTTAATGCTATAAATGGCAATATGCATGACATTACAAATGTAATTAAAGCCAGGTAACATGCAACATATACAAATTAATATTAGTTTGAAATATTGAAATTTTAATACATTCCTAACTGGCACAAGCTCTGTTCTTCTTCCACTGTCTTTCCTTTAGTCTCTTTCTCTCCTAGCCTTTCAGAAGTCAGTTCAGCATACTGGGTTGTTTGCCCTGCCTGAGCCTTTCCTGAGCAGTTGCAGTAAGGTGGTGTGAAGCTCTGTCATCAGTCCCCAGTATATTTAGCTGTCCAGTGAAGATCAGTTAGCAATCATGGGTGAGTAGCACAATGGTGGCTCTAGATCATGGCTGGAGCCAAAACAGCCTGACAAAGAGTAGCACTTTGCAGAGTTTCAAAATGGGCGGCTTTTGTAATGTTTAGCACATGTTCTGTGATCCGCTGCATCCACGCTAGAGCGTGTCGCTGGCTAAGGGGGAAGTACATGCTTGTTTTCATTAGGTTGTGAAATGATTTATTCCCAGCGTGCCATCAGGTTTTAATACAATGAAAAAGAGGTAGTCAGCTCTCCTGGGACACACTGATCTCTTAGGTGGAAACAGGACATCTGGAGGGAGAATATCTGAGCAAGGGGCAGGTGCTGTTTTGCTGATACAGCAGGATTTTACTAGTCAATAGGAGCCTTGACACACTTCCCTCCTGGGCAGTTGGGTTACAGCCTTGCCACCGGATGCCACCAGATGACGTGACTCTTGGCTCTAGCTGGAGATAACGGTAAGGAGTCTTTCTGATCAAACCAGGTGCATGAGAAAATATGAGCAACCAGGTAAGATTAACAGCAATGCTTTAGGAAAAAAAAAATCTTTGTGGAGGAAGGCATGATTATCACTTTCTTAGATTCATCGTCTGTAAATCTATAATATTCAAAGGCATGGAATTAATTGTTTGATATTTTTCACCAAGGACATGTTCGCATACTCCTGGAATTATTATTATTATTTCTTTAAAAAATCTCATTCTTTAATAGCTGTGGTTTTCTAAAGAGAGTCATATTGAAAATTGAATTGACAGGTCTTCATTCTCTTCCTAAAGTCTTCATTCATGTTCCAGAGGGAATTTCTACAGTTTGGCCAAACATTAGACATTAAATATTAAATGCAGAAGAGAAGCAATTCAGAAATATTTGGAAACAGTTTTGTACCTTATAGCAATTATGATCTCCCCAAGCTACCCTTAAACAAAGAGCTTTGTTCTTTTAAAGCAATTACCAGAAGTTTTTAAAAAAGAAAACCAAGAGAAAAAAAACGATGCAACACACAGAGCAAACCTTCTAATGCCAGTAAATTTTAGAAGGGCAACTGTTCTTCATAGAGTGGTTTCTGTTGTAGGAACTACATGAATAGCTGGTTGTGCTACATCTGATTCACATTACAAAAGGAATAGTCCTTACTTGAGTAGTTTTCTTGAGCTTATAAAAATATTTTGTCTCATATTTGCAGTAACACGGGAAAAAAAACAATTGATAACTTAGCATCATTTGTTTGCTCCGACATGGAAAACTTTTAGGTGTTTTTGCTGTTCACTGGATGTATGCCTTGTACCTTGCTTAAACGCTGTGTCTTTAACTGTGATTGTTATGTCCATATATGAAAAACAGCTGAGACATTTTTACAGGTGAGGACAGCTTAAGTGTTCTTCCTTATTTTCTGTTCTTCCCATCCCATATGAAAAATATATGGTCGAGCCTATAGCTTTTTAGGGGCTTGACAACATTGACCAGAATGAACGTACATTAGACTCAAGCCTGTCTTTAAATGCCAGTAACTTTCAAGGATAGGTAAGCACTAAGGAACATGATTAACTGCCTACAAGTTTCTTTAAACTCTAAAGTTAATACAGATTGTTGAGTGCTGAGCTGCAGTTTAGCAGGGTGCTGGTGATGGGGCAGTTGGAGCAAGTACATGTAGTTGGTTGGTGTAATCATCCCGTGAAGTGAGATGGTAGCACGGTGTACTCCTGAGCAAAGGAAATACACATTATGTGTTTTCTCAAGTGGCAATGAGCATGAGGCCCCTATTGAAGTATGAGTTGTCTGGCCATACAGAATTGTGGACTCATAGGCCTACAAATGTAGATAAACTGAGTTATCACCTGCTGCTCTGCAGGTATTTAGACTCCATTTCTTTACAGGTAATAACTTATGCTTGATGTAATAACAATGCTCTCTTGGGTGGACCATGATCTTCATTTCTGAATGACACAAGCACTGCTGCATATGTTTTCACGCACCATTTCTTTTCATATTGAAACCTTTAGTGCTCATATTCTGCCAGAGCATATCACCCTTTGCATCTGTCTTTGTTTCCCAGGAACTTGTTTTTCACCTTTTATTTTACTCTGGAGGAAATCACATCCAGTCACAAATAGCATCCTAATTCCTCCCTTGACTGATTTCTCTCTGATCCCTCCTTCATTTCTTCAAGAAGGAATGTAGGTCCATGCCTGTTCTGTCAGGTCCATTTCCAGCTTTGTTTCCTTTGGTGCTGATTTAACCTGTCTCTCAAAACCCCATGTTCCTTCTACACTTGTTACACAAGGAAATCAGCACACAAGTTTGCCAGACCTTCAGATTAGGCAGGGAGACCACAGAGTTACACTATCAGTGAACTGAGGAGGCCAGGTCACATATACATTCATGTACCTACTGTGCAATATAAAACAAAATTGAAGCCAGGCCTGAAACAGTTACAAGCTTAGACTAAGATAAGAATCACCTGACATTTAGAGAGATGGAAACAGGCAGCACACAAAAAGCCAGTGAGTTACTAATCACACTGTTGTTTGTTGTGAGTTACTAATCACACTGTTGTTTGTTGCTTTGCAAAGTTTTGACAGCATTGCGGGGAGAGGCAGACAGCTTTTGGGAGGAGCACTCTTACAAGAGACCTGAAAGGCAGTTAGTGAATGTTTACATGGTGTTCCCCTAACATGAAGGTGAAATCTCTGAAAATCAGCTTCATGGCCAGGTAGTTACTCTTTTGGCACTGAAGAAGAGTTGAAGAAGGAACAGGCTTTAAATCACCAAGCTGAAGCATCAGAAGAGGATTGTGTCAATAGAGAGAAGCTGAAACAGTTAAAGCTAAGAAAGTGATCACTGCAGCTGTTGTCTGAACAGCCATCACATGAGGTTGTTTGTTTGGTCAGGAAAGACAGACCTGAAGAAGGGGTCTGGGAGTCAAGTATGACTAAGTCTCTACTTTAATTTGGGAATGCAAATCTTTGCAAGATCAGGACCTTAATGGTTTCTACAAGAAAAAGATTGTTAATCTTGCTTAAATTGCACATCTGGCCATGGAAGTTCCATTAGAAAATTAAAATTATTCCATTAAGTTTATGTTAGACTTAGGGCTTTGTGGATTGGTTTTTGGTAGGGTATTTTTTTTTTAATCCAAACCTTGATGTTCCATGGTATACAATGTATTTGGGTTTGTATGTTTTGGAACATGTCTGCCTGTATAATCAAACATAGTCTGGAACAGGCTGCCCAAAGAGGTTGTGGAGTCTTCTTTGGAGACATTCAAGACCAATCTGGACATGTTCCTATGTGATCTACTCTAGATGATCCTGCTCGGGCAGGGGGGTTGGACTTAGTGATCTTTCGAGGTCTCTTCCAGCTCCTAATATTCTGTGATTCTGTGATAATCTATTATTCAGTAGCATTAACTTCCACAGTGTTGATAGTGCAACTAAATTCACAGTTTACATGACTAGAGTATCTCCTTATTTGAATTCTCTCTTTTTTTCTAACCTGCTTAGCATTTTCTCTTGTTCATTTGAAGATGAGTTAGATGTCAGGCATGCTGGTAAGAGATAGAGAACAGGAGGAAAAATTGAAGAAAAAAAAAAGAAACAAGTGTGAGGGAAAGGCAGTCTTAAAATAAAGGATATTTTGTGACTATGCAATTGCTTGCAAGGGAAACCTGTCTCTTCTTTCACCACTGTGATTTTGTAGAACGGCTCTGTGGAGTAAGTCTAAACTGACTTTGCTTCTTTGAGAACAAGGAAGTGAATTTGACTAGAGCATGACCTTCACCTGCAGGATAGACTCGGCCTGTGTCTGGGGATTCAGTAAAAGGAAACTGTATTACTTATGACATATACAGTCAGAACTCTCTGTAAGACTTTAACAGTGACAGTTTACCTGTAAGTTGTCAGCAAAGTATGATCTGCTTAAATTGCCTCCGGAGGGACAGCAGTATTATTATTATTGAGCACACCTCCCTGCATCAGAACCAAGGCTTATCTTATCATTCCAGGGTAATCTGGAGACAGATAGACTGTCAACTTTGAAAGGAATAGTTATTCCTGAGTGATGCCCTTGTTAGATGAGCCCTGTGAAATATCCCACTATACGTGTTGCAAAAAAGTGTGTTGACTTTATTGGAACAGCTGAGCTGCAGCACAATTGCTCTCACACTACTTAACCACAGGGTTATACAACCTGTGTATGAACCCAGAAGGACACAGTCAGTGCATATGAAGAAAACAGTAAGAAATCAAGCTTGTCCCTGCAAGCATTTCAGTGACATTTGCAGATAATTTTTCCCAGGAATGATGGCTTATAAATCACTGCTGCGAAGGAGCAGTACTAACTTCCTAAAGCATGTTGCTGGCACAGATTTTCTGATCTTGTAATGAAATCTACAGCAAATTACATCTTCATTTTGAAAAGCGATCGTGCCCACTGAGGGAGAGGATCAGGACAAGTGAAGAATGAGATACTAGTGATTTTGCCATTATACCTGCAAGTGTGCTTTGAAACAAAGCACTTGAAAACTTTCATCACTTCTTCACAATAAAAATAATCCCACTTTAAAGTTGCCAGAAAAAATTGGAGAGCAAGTGGTCTCATCAATATCAAACCCTGAAGTGTCTGCATTTTTGATAAACCTCAGTGCTTGTGGCAAAAAAAAATTGTGGGACCTGGACACTGATCTATAAAAGCAATAGTTCTCTTTTTCAGATAGAACACAGTAGATTTCCTGAAGTGAGTGAGTTTAAAACTGGGAAGGTACATGTACTGGGTCTGACTGGGATGGAGTTAATTTCCTTCATAGCAGCACATGTTGTGCTGTGTTTTGCATTTGTGACCCAAACAGTGTTGATAACACATCAGTGTTACGGCTATTCCTGAGCATTACACAGCATCATCACTCCTCTCCTCTAGGGAGTAGGCTGAGGGTGGGAAAGAGTCTGGGAGAGGACATAGTTGGGACAGCTGACCCCAACTGACTGAAAGGCTGGTCCATGCCATATAACATCATGCTCAGCAATAAAAACTCTGAGGGGGGACGCTTCAGGCGAGATAGCCATTGCTTTGAGATTGCCTGAGAATTGGTCTGTCTGTGGTAAGTGGTGAGTAATTGTTTTTTACATCATTCTTTCTCCCTTTCTCTTTCCTACACTTATTAAACTCTCCATGTCTTGTCCCATGAGTTTCCTTGCTTCTGCTATTGCCACTCTTTCCCCTGGTCTGCTGTTTGACTGAACTATTGCCTAAAAGCAGCTGTGCTATCTCTATGATCTTAAATGCCCTGAGTACAAAAAGGAGCCCTCCAGGAGACAGCACTACCCCTTGTCTACCCCTCTGTCTTTATGCAAAAGATTAAATTTATCAAGAGCATCATATATTCTGAATTGTCAGCAACTGAACTGAATAAGACCTTCCAGGTGTGGGTAGGCTGTGTGTCATCCTCTCAGAAAGAAGTTATAAGAGATAGTTTCCCTACTGCCTTGCTAGTTCTCACTTTCAAATCTAAATTTGTCCAAAAGTATTCAAGATATTTTCTATTTACACAGGCCCTGGAGCCACCTTTGTTGCTGGAGTATCAGCACAGATTCCCAGGGTGGATTATTGCATGCCCATCTGTGTTTTCAGTGGTCTCACTTTCCCACAGGGTAGACAGGAGTGCAGCATAGTGCTTTTACCCCACCTGCCAGACAGCTCTGAAGTCCCCAGTAAAAGAGATATTGAGCTGTGGGAGCGATTTCAGAGGAGGGCCACTCAGAGCATCAGAGAGCTGGGACACCTCCCCTTTGAAGACAGGCTGCGAGAGTTGGGGTTGTTCAGCCTGGAGAGGAGACGGCACTGAGGGAGACCTTATTGCTGTCTTCCAGTACCTAAAAGGGGCTTAGAGGAAAGCTAGAGAGGGACTGGTTATCAGAGAGTGTAGTGACAGGACAAGGGGTAGGGAGTTTAAACTAGAGGAAGGCAGGTTTAGATTGGATGTTAGGAAGAAATCCTTCCCTGTGAGCTGGTGAGGCCCTGGCACAGGCTGCCCAGAGAAGCTGTGGCTGCCCCATCCCTGGCAGTGTTCAAGGACGGGTTGGATGGGGCTTTTGGGCAACCTGATCTGGTGGAGGGTGTCCCTGCCCATGGCAGGGGGGTTGGAACTAGATGAGCTTTGAGGTCCTTTCCAACCCAAACCCTTCTATGATTCTGTGACTTCGTTTTGCCATGCATAAAGTGTCAGCATACATAAGCATATAGGCCATGCCCAGGCCTGTACATGCTTCAAATACACAGTGTATTCATTTAGCTTGTCTGTATGAAAAGCCTATCTCAAATAAACCAGGGCAGGAAATGTTATAGAAATTATTATAGAAATCATATGCAACCTGTTAAGATTCTGTTCTGCTGGAATACTTTCAGATGAAAACAAATTAAATAATTTTTTTAATGCAGAGTTACTGGACATGCCATAAACAACTTTAACCCTGAATTTATTAATACTTTATGGTTAAACTCTCAGCATTACATTTGATTTCTTTACAACTGACATTACACTGAATCACAGTTCTGTTACTTTTTGGACCGCTGAACCTGGGGCTTCTGATTCTGTTCTATTGCAAACTATAGAGGCAATCCTCATTACACCACTGTTTTTTCAAAACAACGATTTTTAACAGAGTTATTAAAAAAGTGAACTACTTTTATGGAAAAAAAACATAAAATAGTTTATATATTATGAAGAAAGAGAAATATTACATGCTGCCTGCATGTTCCAAAGGTACTAATCTGGCTCTTAAAAAAAAACAACCCACACAGGCACCAAAGGTTTTTATGTTTAAATTACTATGTCTTCTGAAGACTAGAAATAATAACTTTTATAGTAACTTTTTTCTCTACCATATTTTGTCCCAGTCTTGGTGAGCTTTAATACTTAAAATCAGAATACCAAATGAAAACATTGTTAAAGCTATATTTTGTCATCAGGTCCTTTTTCTGAAAAGCACTTTAACATGCTCTGCTCCATGCTTGTCATCAGAGTACTTATCCTTTATCTGTTAACGCAGTTCTAGTGACAAGCTCTTTGTAGATTATTTTATCAATACAAGAGTTTTCCAGAAACTGAGTAATGGCCTTGTTCCTGGCATTAAGAACATCGTCCTTGAAAAGAATTGCTTGGGTATGGAACTGCATGAATGGATTTTGTATTAGAGGAAACCAAATGCAATAATGATAACAATAACAACAATAACAATAATAACAATAACAACAACCACCACCACCATGATGATGATAATAATGATAATAATAATACCACCAACAAAGCAAAAATGATAACAACAACAGTAATAACAATAACAGCAACAACAACAAATGAAATAATTTGTAGTTTAAGGCTTTCTGGTAACATGAACACTATTTTATATTTACATAGTGCAAATATAATTCAGCATGCCACCAGAGTGCATGGGATGTCTGAGCTCTTCATTCACCCCTTGATACAGTATGTAACAGACTTCTACAAACTCAAATGCAGAAAGTAACTTGGATTTAAACTTCAATTTATAATTTTCAAATACTCAATGTGATTTGGAATAGAAAGCAATGTGCTGACAGAACATCATACTTTGTGAGAAAAAATTAGATCTCTGAGGTGCAGCTATGCCTCATCTTATCACACCCTGCTCCTCCCAGAAGAGCTGTCATGACTAGCCTTGATCTAGTTTAATGCTCTTTTATGCAACAGGCCAGAAAGAAACTTTCCATATAGTGCTTTGTCTTTGCACACTTTCACATTTGTGAAAATGGCAATCCTGTCCTAAAACAAATCTTATCTTTTTGAATGTTCTTCAGGGAAATTTTATTTCCCTTTTACATCTGAAGGCTACCAGACCAATGAAATGCCTTGCCTCCTTCTGTGTTACATCTAGGGATGATCAGTCATTGTTTAGCCAAAAACTATCCCAACTAGTTCATGTTCCACCATAAAATCTGAAGATTATGGTTTTGGTTCTTCAATTAGAGTTCCTTAACATGTTGCCACAGTCTTTTCAGCAGCATGACATAGACTGATTTTTTTTTCTGCTCATGTAGAGCCACAGAACAAGATGTGTTACTCTCATAACTTTCCGGAACATCCAGTTTTCTCTTGTGTCTGTGACTGTACCTTGGGAAAAAGGCCTGTTTCTGTATTCGAAATACTTTGAAAACTTAAATACAAATATTCTTTGATAGGAAGAAATAAAGGTTATTTTAGTCAGAGTAGTGCAAGCAACATGTGAAGATAATTATTGTAAATGTATACATGTGTAATACACATACCAATAAAGTAAACAACTTCTGAATTAATACAAAAATTTACTTTTATTTTAACATTGGGATTTTAGTTCTCTAATTTTTAGCAGATATAATGTCCATTTGTCCTTTGAAGGAACTTTCTTTAACATCTTTTAAACCTGTCTATTATTTAACATTTGAATCCAAATTAAGCTTTGTGAATATGCTCGTTACGTTGCTAAAACATGAAACCCCAACAGGGAGAATTTCAAGAACTTGTCAGTGATAAGGACAATGATGGGTGTTAGAATGAGAAAGCTTGTAGGCTCTAGTAAATACACACTGGTGAGAAGAACTTGCAAGTCTGTTCACCTTGTCGTATTTTATTTCAGCTCATATAATTAAGAGATGTTGGAACATCTCTTAATCTCAGTTTATCAAAATGGATTTCCTATATTTATGCCTCATAATCATGCTATCCAGTCATGCTTAGCAAGTGTTAAAGGATTTTAAGAATTCAGCATTGTCCATCTATCAGGGGCTGGAAGCATTTTCTGTCACAGCAGAAATTTTACAGAAATATTTTGTATAAATCTTAGTCATCTTATTTCAAACCTGGAGTTCTCATTCTGTATGAAAGCTGTGCTGTTTACAATATTCTTCAACAAACATTCTCTCCATTTCTGTTATCCATCATGTACTTTCTTAGAGCAATCGTGACTGATATTCAAGGAGTGGATATGCTTGTTTTCTCAGAGCATAAAGAGGTTTTCTGTCTCGTTTTCCAATAGTTTCTTAAATGATCTTGACTTATGCTGAGCAGGGAGATGCAATTTTCAGTTTAGTCTGAAATTTATATTTGTGAGTCACAGTACTGATTTAGAACCCATCATCTTTATCTATTTGGAAATACTTTTCTCATGTGCAATACTTTGCATTTATCAACACTGAATTCCACCTGCCTTTTTATCTCTGGACCACTCAGTACCAGATCCTCTACAACTCCTCGCAGTCAAGTTTTTGACTGTCGTAAAAAGTTTGTATCACCAGGAAACTGTGTCACTTTTCTATTCATCTTGTTCAGGGCATTCAGCAAAACCAAATCCTCGTTATAGGAAAATGTGCTTGGTAATTGAACACTGAACTATTTTTGGTCAAGAGCATTTATTGTTGAATCCACAACTTATTGGAAGTCAGCCGTTTCTGGAATACAGAGATACAGTAAGTATCACAGAGTATATTCAGATCCTTTCCCTTACTGGATCTTTTGGACTAAGGGACCAGAACTGGAAGAGTATGTCTTCTGATCGGGAAATGCACTGAGATTTCTCTTACAGACCTAGATTCTAATTTCATTTGTAATTTGGAATGGATCCCGGTGTTCTGCAAGGCCTGTCTAAATGACTAGAAGGTAAGCCTTTAAAATAGTAAACCAAATTACAGTTTTAATAGTCTAAAATGTTAACTTTGAAATGACAGCTGTAATTTCTCCTTAGAGGCACTGCATGGGTTATTGTCTGCATCACAGTGAGAAGGAAATTGCTAAGGTAACATTCCTGGAAGCTTTAATGAATATTTAGCCAATTTTACCTTCAGTTTGTGGACCAAAGCAGTCTGCAGCAGCCCCTCAACACATATAATAATGATTTGTGTCTGTAGTTTGAATAACTGAAGATGTTTCTTAGTTGAGGAAGGCCACAGAGGTTTCTGTCCTGAGATCGGAATTTCTTTTGTTCTTGCAGCATCTCAAATCCAGCCAAAATATTTTTTTGTCCTCTTGGAGGCAAGTCTCTTCTTTCCCTAGGTGATAATTTGCATGCCAAGCAAGCCCAAGTCTGATGGTGTATTCAAGCTAATCTGCGTAATAATGTATGCTGTAGATAAACATGTCCTCCTGATCTGAATCTGTCCCACTGGTGGTGAGGATCAGTGATAGGTCAGAGATCACAACTTCTCAGTTCCCAGCTCTCAGCTGCAAGCTTGTGCTGCTCAGGCAGTCATTAAATTGTACAAGAAGAATCGGAACTTGAGGTTTTGTGTATGGCACAGTGATGAATTTGTGAGGCACTAAGGGGGTTTACATTAGAGCTTTGGTACAATCAGCATGCATTTGAGGCAAACTAGCCTCTTAACGATGTTATGATTTGTACAGTGGAGTGATCTCGAAGGAACCGTCTGGATTGCTTTTGAATAAAGTTAAACTAGGAGGTACACTTCAGGATTGAGCATAATGTGCTCCAGCTATTAATAATTGTTTAGTTGTTTTGAGCTAGTGGTATGCAAAATCCCAACAATACGTACGGAGTAGATGTTGGGTACTCAGCGCAAGATATTTCACCTTACAGGTTTCCTTCTATTACGTTTCGCTGCTTACTCATACAGGCATACTACTGCTTGTCAGGTGAAAGGACCTGTTATGAAACTGGTCTCTTGTACAAGTCCACTTCTGGGTTTTTTGAGTAGTTGTGAAGAGAAGAGAGAGAAGTTAGTTCTGACTTTGTCAACAAATCAATCAATCTGCACAGACTGCTTTCTCCACAAAGGGAACAAAGGGACTACTGCTAACTATAGGTATGCACTAAACCCCCTCTTTAGAGAAGGACACTCTGGCTACTATTCAAACTGTCAATGACTTAAATTTGAAATGTAATGGAAAGTCAGTGAAAGTCATGTCTCTGGTTTGTATCTCCTTCCTCCCCCCNCCCCCCCCTTTCTTATTATTTACTTTTTGATATACTTGAAAATACTTCAAAATGTTTTTTCCAATTTAGTTTGGAAAGCCTGTGAGATAGTTGAGTAGTTGGCTCAGCCATGAGGTTCCTCTGTGATTTGGTCATTCATCTTTGAAATGAGAATTTATTTTATAAAGGTGGCATGATGATAAGCTTAGTTAATTTTTTGTAAAGCTCTCAGATGCAGAGTCCCTGGTTAGGTTGTTCTACTTCTCCATCAACAGATTTGCTTTTTCTATTGATTTCCTTGCTACTAATACTAAACAACTGCCCTTTTTGTTTCTAAGAGTGTAGCTTACCCTAATTCAAATAGTGTTAAGTATGGTTTGTTTATCTTGTTTATTCATTTGTCAGATAGTTTTGTCTCTATCTTGCACTATTTCATTCTATGTGGGTATTGCTTTAAGAAGTGTCTGTTGTCTCCACTGTCTGTAAGAATTTGTTTTATGAAATGACATTTCTGACACATCTGACACATTGTCCTTGACTAATCAATGAATCTGAGGACTAAAGATCATTACATGTTGTGATAAGAACTCGATTTTCAAGCTGAGGTCCTCACTTTGCATCCACGTTTTTTTTTCTGAGTGCTTCATGCACTTACGCAGGTACAGGTTTTGCCTAGTCTTGCTTTTTACTGGGCTTATTGATCTGGTTAGAGTCTACTTTCTGGACAGCTGAATCAGCAAAACTGGAAGTGCAACAAACTGCATGCATCTTGAGCTAGTTTTGCCACCAGAGAATCATATAAAGTGCTATTGTGTCTCCTCTCAGACTGGCAGTTTGGAGTCTGCATTCAGGCTGTTCTAGGGCTGACATGGGAAGGGAGGTTTGCTTGCCTCCCTTCAACAGGCTGAGAGAACCTGCAGATTGCCGTTGGGTAAAACAAAAGCAAGAGAACACCATAAGCTGTTTCCATAGGAAGATTCTGTGTCGTCACAGAAAAGTGACAAGAAGAGAGCAAGGTGGAGAGTAAAGCAATTTGAAACTGGTAACTCATCACCCTTGTTGGGGTACCTACTCTGGTGTTCTAGGACACAGTGTCAAAAGAAATGTGTGTAGAGATTGAGGACAGAATTAAAGCAACTCCTTGCCTCTCAAATGAGATGAAGAAACAAACAAAAAAAACCTTCCTGTATTTTAATTTTTAAGACCTCTCTCAATGTTTATTTGGTAACTTAATTTTATTTTTCACACCTATTTTAACACCTATTCAGTCTCATTTAGTCCCTTGGCTTTAATGAGGTATGTTGTAAATGATATGATGCAAGATATTTACTAAAAGGATTTCAAATTGAACATTGTATTTGTTAAGTCCAACATTTTTTATATTAAATACTCTAATGAATCAAGGATTATTTTCAAGTCTCTAGAACCAAGAACTTTTTAAAGAAAAAAATTCTTTAATGCGAAGGTAAAAATACTTATATAATTTAAAGTATTTAATATATTTAGAGATAAATATTTGCAGTGTTCTAACTCCACTTCTGTTGTAATTTTTTTGGAACATTTTGTGGTTGTGTATCTGCCTCCTACAACAGATGTTTTGGGACTTCAATTGTCCTCTAGAATGAGTTATACAAGCATTCCTGCAACACTGACATGCAGTGTGTAGTACAAGAATGGATCACCCAACACTGTATTCTTTGGCAATCTGAAGGCTCAAAAGCATAAATCAGATCCCAGACTTTCTGAGGTTGGCCCAATTTTTTAAAATGAAAGATTACGCCGTGCTTTGTTTTCTGTTGGAAGGGACTTGGTTCTCCAAGGGAGGTACATATTCTGGGTTCATAAATCCAAGAACATACAATTGAGCATAACAAGAGGAAATTTTGCAGTGAATGTCCCCCTCCTCATTGTTTCTGTCTTCTTTATGTTTCTGGTAAATTGTGCCCCATGTGTGTTAGGATTATCTCCTAGTTGACTCAGTAAATGTAGTTCTAAATTTACATTTTCCCTGTCAACCTTCCAGTTAGCTGGCCCTGACCTGTAATGTGAGCTCTCAGACCACACCTCAGGCCAATTTCTTGTATTTTTGGAAAACGCTCTACACGACTTTAGGGAATTGAAGCAGCCCTGGGAGATCTCACCTCTTACTCTAGGCTGGGATAAACCTGTCCAGAAGCACCTTATTTGGAGGCAGGCTGGATGTTAAAGCAAGAACTCCAGTCCTATCTAATTCCTAAAAGGAGAGGTGAAGGACTGAGAGAAGCTGCCCATAACTGCTTGTTTCTTTCTGTGCCTTATTTATTGAAGAAGTTTTGGGATGATCAGATATGAAGGTGAGGGATCTCTGATGACTTCTAGTGGCTTTTTGGACTATCTATCTGAGATGTCAGTGAGCATGACAGGCAGCTAGGCAGGGGATTTTGTAAGAGGCTGTCGCCAAGCTGGCTCCAGGTCTAACCAAACTTGGATCACATTCCAGAAGAGATCTCAAGAGCTGGCAAATCTCAACATACATTAATAATTTGCCAGAGGTTTTCAGAAAAAGGACTGCCTCTCCTGCTGCTGGGAAGCAAACTGTATGTTATGATAAATAAATGTCACAATAGTTGAGCAACCTCGAGGGGTTTTTATCCTTCATCTTCTAAAGGGAAACAAAGCCTTCCGGACTCCATGGCTATATAAAAATATTCTCAGTCATCTTTTTAATTTGTGGGAGGCTAAAGACACCTCTCACAGGTAACAGGTTCAGAAAAAATACCCGGTGGTCACTCGGACTGTGGAAAAATGGCATTCTGAATTAAAAAATTCTACGTGCAGTGGAGATGAAACCATGATATGACAATACTCTATTTGGGATGTCCAGCAGACTGAGAATATGGAGATTTACCTGTATAAATTAAATGGGAAAGAACACCCATGGCATTTCATACTAAACAGAGTATGAAGTATATTTAAGTTCTGTGGGCTGATACACAAACTCCACAAGATGCTAAATGCAAAGTGCTATTCAAAAACTGAATTCTGTTTTCTGGTGATTTTTCTCCTTCAGTTAATCACACTGTCAAGGATGTTGTAGGCAGGATCTTTGAAATAGAATATCCTATGCCTATTAAAACTGCATTTTGTTACAACTCTCATGTAACTAGTGACTGAGAATATGGTAGGAGAACTTGGCTGTAATAATTCACTTTGTATGTTCTAACGTGACTTGTGCTTTTCTAGTATTAAGTCAGAAATTTCAAATAGTTTTTCTCATTATATGAAAGCATAAAATAGTTGCTGGGCTAGCCAGAAAGAAATTGTATTCTCAGAAGATGCTTAGCTTCCTGTATAGAATGTGAAATATGACCAGTTTTCCTAAAGAGGTAGAAATGTAAAAATAAAAGAAGAGAATAAAGCAAAGAACATTGTGAATTGATTATTTTGTATTTACTTCTGTTTTCAGCCATGCTCACACAGTGTTGACTGTAAAAGTCATAAACAGATACTTGAAAAATGCCACTGTTAAATACAAACTCGAGACAAAGAGCTCTTTCACTTCCAGTGTTTTCAAATAAGTTTTAAAAGCAATAGGGCTTTTCAGTATTGAAATTATGAGGGTTTTTTTTTTTTGTCAAAGCAGTGTCCCAAAAGAATTGTGAAATTCTCATGATAGTTTACCTTCCATAAATATTAGATTTTTTTTTCTCAGGCGTATACTTTCTACTGGCAATTTCTTGTGGTTTAGCAGAGGCACAGTCAGGCATCTGTGAAGGTTTTTTTTGCTTTTTTTAGTCAAGCTTTCAAAAGACATGGAGAATTAACTCTATTCCACTGCTCACACTTCTGAAGCACAATAATGTCTACTGTCCTCTCCTTCATCGCATTCTTTTCTAAGAGATATATACATCCCTCATGAATACATTTTAAGCTCAACGGATACTTCAGATCCACAAAGATTCTGTACTGTTTTACATGAAACAGTGTAATAAGTATAATTCCTACAGCAATAATGTACCATCATCCACATAAAAGTGTTAGGACAGTTTGAAGGGGTTTGTTTGTTAATAAAACATTCAGTTGTTAATATTCCCGTTTTAGTACATGGGAAAAAATTCTGAAGTATATTGCCTATTCCTTCTTAGCTCTTTGCCTTCCTAGTTTCTCCAGTGATAGACTGATACTTCAGCAGGACCATAGGGATTATGTTTAATCCTTTGCTGGGAAAATTTAGTGATCTACATGTGCAAATGGTTTTATGTAATCTCTGTTAGAGTCCTGTGTTTCCAGCTTTCAAAGCCCTTTTGGTTTTGGAATAAGACCAAACCTCAGCCATTTAAAAATTCCCTTATAGCCTGCTAGTATTTTGGACAACAGTGATAATGTATGTTTCTTCTACATTCAGATGGGTTTAACTGAGCTCCATCATTATTCCCTGCAGACTATGTGTAGGCATTATGCTTGGTTGCCAGCTAAAAACTGTATAGTTTTTAGATGACAACTGTATACTGTATACTGCTGATATACAATTCTGTTGTATACTCACACATTATTTCCTGTTGGATCAAGTGACACACGTGGAAGCTGATGGTTGCATTATAGAAATGTGCTGTAAGCAAAATCTCTTTTTTAGAATCAGGATTGGGAAGAATTTCTTGTCTTTCCTCAGTTTCATCTCTATGTATTTTAGGAAGAACATATGTAAAAATAGGAATTAAGAAATTTTTTATGTGGTCAAGGAAACAAACACAAAATATATTCCATTCTAGAGAGAGGTAATTTTCTACAAAGAGAGGCTGTCTGGTCGAACATTTACATGTCAGTAGCCCTTACACTGTATGAGAGTCTTGTGTGTCTTTGGCATATGTCAGTCTCATTCCCACTAAGCATTTGTTTGACATCTATCACTACCTCTGACTGAAGGTGTAATTTTAACTGAATACAGTCTCTTTTTCTGTTTTTCCCAATGTGAGCTAAAAAATTAAATTACACATGCTTCAAGGCTGAAAGCTCGTAATGTAGCATTGTAATGTAACATGTCTTCAATAATTGCTTGTAATTGTGGCATTTTCTTCTAACTTCATTCAAACTTTTCTTCAGAGTTATCATCTTTTCTAAAACTGTTGTCTTCCAAACTTACCCTACAGGCCTAACCCTAAAATAACTAATATGAGTAGTAAATGTCCAAGATGCTGAGACCAAAGAAAGTAAAACAAGCTGAAACCCCAACTCCAAATTACATGCCAAGTTACAGCTCCCCAAACAACTGCAGGCTTGTGTAGGATGTTCATTTCTGTTGCATTTGGAAGTCTTGCTGTGAAAAAATACACTTTCATCACTCCCCATTTTTGATTTTTCAACACTGAACAGTGAAGAATTTTATAGGAGTTTTGCAGGGTTGTCACAGATTAGACAAATAAATTAGCGAATCTTGCATGGAGTGCTGCTGGGCTGATGACACTAGCTTGAGCTTTGTGATTTATGTTTTGATCTGTGTGATTCATGGTCACGCTTGATATTGTATTGATAAAACAAACATCTGTTTCTTCTACATTGCCATTATGCACTTAAATATTGAGACATTATTGAATGCTTTCAGGTTTCCCCTCAGTGATCTGGCAAATCGAAAGTCTGATAGTGTAATGATTCAAAACATTTGTATATGACTCTTAATGCAATTTAGAGAGCAGTAAATGAAGGGGTGAGCTCTGACTGTCCCTTCCTGCCTGCCTTGGCCTTTGGACCATATCCTCCACTTCTTCCGCCTTCTCCTTCTCTGCTCTTGGTGTCTGCAGGGCTGTTTCTCACACTTTCTCCCTTATTGATCACTCATGGGCAGTGTTTTGCCCTTTAAACGTGTTTTCCAGAGGCCACCATCTTGGCTGAGGGGCTCAGCAGTGTCCTGCAGGGAGTTCGTTGGAACCAGCTAGAACTGGTTGTAAACAGCACAGGACAGCCTCGGCCTCTCCTCACAGAGGCTGCCGCTGGAGACCTCTGCTTGAAAGTCCCAAGGAACCTGTGCCCAGTACAATAAAAGGACAATAAACTGATGAATGAAGACTTTATCACTGTGCCCTGTAAGTTATACCTCACAAAAATTGTGTTGAGCTTTCCTGAAAACCTGAGCAGGTGGGAAGGGCAGGCTCCAGAGATCTTTTGGGGTCTCACTCTGACAGGAGTGACAGTTGGGTTCCATCATAACTAAGGAACCAACAGTCTCATCAGCTTCAGTGAGAAAGAAAAATCAGTTTGTGCTGTTTGAGCTAATAGATCCTTGTTTCTTTTGGTATTGTTGTTTTGTTTTTAGCATAATGACTAAAAAAAACCCAAAAGTAAAGTATGTAGTTTTGGCAGTAAACTCTCTACACTAAATGTGCTTCACAATGAAAAAGGCTCTTTAAAACACTGCAAGATTTCCCCGTCCCACACAGGAATGAATACCATCTCTTTTATACTGACAGATCTTGTATGTCCAAAGCGAGGATCTTGCACAGAACTGTTAGTTTACTTTTGTCTGGGGTGAGACCTGAACCACACTGGTACATGGGATAGTGCCATGTTGTCTGCTGGAACAGAGGGTTGAGTTTTTTGCCAATAGATTTTTGCTAGTTAACAGATCCTATTTAACTTTTGCTCCTCCCGCAGCTCAGGAACAAGGACAGTAAATGGACAGCATGTCCAGGTAGTTTACAACAATAAACTTAAAAAGAACTAGGAAAAGGCAAAATGTTATTACTATAACTATGCCAAAAATATCCACATAGTGTGCTTATTGGTGCAGAAGTGATTGCAAGAAATGTGGAATGCACCCAACAGTGGCTGGCACTGTTGTATCATTCCTATAATTTAAAATCATAGTTCCTGATGCTGTAATATTTAGGGATGGGTGAGCTGTTTAAGCCCACATAAGCATCTAACCTAAACATTTGAGGTTTGAAATAGTTTGGTTAGCTTCCCAGTTCCACTCCCAGTTTTCATATGCTCCAGCACTTCCCTGTTGGGATGAATCCAGAAGGGGAAATATCAGAATACCATGAGAGAGGCTGTTCTCTGAAAGTTGGTGGCTCTGTGCCAGTGACCTGTTAACCTAGCAGCCAGATGAGCCATGGTCATAGGTAATGCATCAGTATAATCCACAATGCACACCTTGTTTTATGACTGCCTGTTTTTACTACAGTGTGAAACTGTTGGGACTTAGAGATGGGGCTTTACTTAGAAAATATCCCTGAATTCAGAAACAGAAAAACGTGTACTTTAAAGTGACAGCTGTGACATTGATCATTATAGAAAAGTCCAGAGTTGAAAACTCTGAATGAAAGTTATTGCTCAGTACAAATATCAGTTGCAAACACTTGATCTACCAAGATAAGTATATCTCATTCTTAAAATGAATAACTTATTTATTACAGACACATGAAAATTCAAGCACTTTCTTAGGTGCTTTGGGAAGTGGAACCACAGAACAAACCAAGATGAATTAGAAACGCTTGTTCAATAATTCCTGATAAAATAAATTCATCATTTAGCATTGGAGAACAAAGCATTCTCCAAATAGTTTCTAGGTTTAAAAGCAGAACAACATGGAAGTCCCTTGATCAATGCTAGATTTAGAAAAAGTAAGTTAGAATAAACATTATTCATAATTGAGTACTTTATCACAATTATATATCTGTGTCTCTTGCTACATATATACGTACATGGAAATATGGAGGATGTCACATGCCCAAGAAGATCTTATATGATTGTAAAAACAGGTGTTGAACGTATTTATGACAGCTTTGGTGCTCTTGAGATATCAGGTAGTGCTTTGCTGATGATTTCTTCTCCCCACCCCCTATCAAGTGTGCCTCCTATAAAGCAGTGTTTGGTAGACAGTGGCCAGGGCCCAGGGCAGTGATACCTTGTGCCCTCTCTGAATAGCTACGGCATTTTCCTTTCAAATACTCTATCACTTTCTCAAGATCCTGTAGTTGTTGGAGTGAATTTCCAAATCACTGGGGTGAAAAGGTCTTTAGATACTTGCCCATATTCTCATGCACACCACGCCACCCATGACTATAGAGACTTGGCAAATCTTTGGGTGGTGCTCTTAAAATAAGTTTTTTGTAACCCCTAAAAAAGGCCTGAAACCCATACAGGGGACATCACAATAGGAGATGCTGGCATGAACATCCCAAGGATATTCAAAATTCTCAAAACCTGTTGTAACCAGCCAAATGAGAAGAAGGGAGGAAAATTCCTTGTGTTTTCACCGTTGTGCACATTCTGATCTAAGTGCTGTTGCTTTTATTTCCCTCTCCCTGTCCTATCCCAGTAAACTGTCCTTATTCCTTAAAGGAGGTTTGCCTTTTGTCTTTCCATTCTTCTTGTCCCATCCAGGGAGGGGTAAATGCAGCATGTGGTGCTCAGCTGACAGCTGGGGCTGAACCATGACACTAATGAATTCCTTTGCTTTTGTCTTCAGGACTGTGAAAGTTTTTGGGGCTTTATCAGTAGAAAATTTCTAGATCTTCTGATAGAGTTATGTGTCTTTGAATGCCTGATTTTATGTGTGATATCAGTCTTAATCAACTAGGTTGGATGTAACAAAAGGTCTATGTAACTCTTGTAATATCCACATCTCAGGACAACAGCTCCTGTTTCCTAATACAGATGAAGGTGAGAAACTCTAGGATCTTGAACCACCCTCATTAACTATAAGATAGAGAAGTTCTCACAGCACTTGAGACATGACTCACACTTGTCACTTGTGGTAGTTATTTCCTTTGTCTCTAGTAGTTATTATCTTGTCTCTAGGATTGTTTGCTTTGTTAGGACTTCTATTTGTTCTAAAATGGAAGTGTTGCTTGGCTAAGGAAGGCATGTGTTTATAAAAGCATAACTTGTATGTGGACCTCACATGTCTAAAATTAAAATTCTAAATGCATGGATAAGTAAGACATTTAAACTTAAGTTGGAAGCACTTATCATTTGCAAAAGTCAGTCCTTTTGGAAAGAATATAAAAGGAAGATATAGATCTTCAATTTATAGGAAAAAAATACTTCTGAACAGGTGTAACTTTGGTCCAAATTCCCTCCTTGTTTTTCTACCCTGACCTCACAAGAAGGTCTAGTATCCTAGAGGTGTGAAGGGCTATGATTACTTTCTACTTTTTTTCCCCTGAATCTTCCTTTTTATGTAAGAATTACTTACATCTGGACACTTCAGTTTATGCTTTCTAGTCCCTCTGAAACTAAATATCCAACTAGAGGTGAAAGCCAAAATGCAAACTCTCTTAATACTTGCTTATGTTTTCTTTTCCTTTTATTGGTTCCCTCTGCCTCCATCAACTGTACTGAAATTTACAAATCCTTATACGAGGTCAATTGTTATCCTTCTTTCCATTTACAGGCCCCACATTGGATCTAAAGTCATTGCTCAGTTTGTGAAAAAGCTTGATGTTTGCTATGAAAAATAAATACTGAAGCTGTGGTTGTAGGATTTTCAATACTTTCTGGGGGTGCAGATTGGGAACAGATGTAAATGGGCAGTCAGTCAGGTCTTGTCACCTGAGACATGGCACATGGGCACTTTTTAGTATAAACTCTTTTAAACGTAAAATCACCATGGCAGCAAAACAGATTAACCCATCACAGAAAAAGGCTTTTTACAAGGACTTTACAAAAAAAGACATTACAAAATTATATCACTGTAGTGGAGTAATCCTGTTAAACAGCTTAGCACCACAGAGCCACTAACTCATTCCCCTTCTCTGTCCAGGGAAGTGAAGGAAGAGGAAAGGCAGAGGAAAAGCAAGAAAACACATGGGTTGAGATAAAAATTGTTTAATAAGTGGAAGAAGGAAGAAAGAAAGAAAGAAAGAAAGAAAGAAAGAAAGAAAGAAAGAAAGAAAAAGAAAGAAAGAAAGAAAGAAAGAAAGAAAGAAAGAAAGAAAGAAAGAAAGAAAGAAAGAAAGAAAGAAAGAAAGGAAAGAAAGAAAAAGGAAGGAAGGAAGGAAGGAAGGAAGGAAGGAAGGAAGGAAGGAAGGAAGGACAAGTGATACAAAGTTATCACCCACCAACTCCTATGTATAGACGGTTGCTCAGCCACTTCCCAAACAACAAATTCTTAAGCTTTCTAAATCCCACTCTTCTGTTCTATTGCTTAACATGATGTCATCAGTTTGGGTCACTTGTTGCAGCTGTGTCCTCTCCCAGCGTATTGAGCATCCCCAGCTTACCTGCTGGCAGGGCAGGGCGAGAAACAACAAAGGTCTTGACACTGTTCAGAGATAGCCAAAATTCTGCTGTGATGTCAACACTGTTTTGATCAGAAACACAGCACTGTACTAGCTGAGTGAAGAAAATTAACTCCATCCCAGCAGGGCCCAGGGCAGTTGTTTTGCACATCTCTGTCATCAAATCTGAAAATGTTTCCTTTGCTGTTTGCCTGAGAGTCATGCAGTGTTGAATTCCTTTCAGCCCATGACCCTTTTAATAGCATTTCTAACATTTACTGATGCTAAAGGCTGATATATTCATTTTTCTGTGTAAATTTCCTGACATGTTTTTCATACCACATGAAAAGTGGTCTGCTGCTGCTGAAAAAATGACAATTCACATTATAATGTCTAACCTATTTTGTGTTGCTAATTAGGGTTAAGATGATTAAGGGCCTGGAGCATCTCCCCTATGAGAATATATAGTGAATATATCATTAATTGAGGCAGGATGTCTATGTACTAGGAGTTTGTTTGCCACAGGGAATGGGAATGATAGATTATTTCTGTTTTTAAAAAAGTTATTAAATTTCCTTAAAACCTTCCTAGTGTTTTCTCTTAATTTTGATGAAAATGGAGGAGATTTTTACCTGATTGTCTCAGCATAAATGAAAAGATATGAAAACCCCAAAATGCTCCACCCTGTGACTTCTTCTTCAAAACCCTGCAATAAACAATTTCTCTTGTTATAAAATAATAGTAAGGAATATCCCAGAATGGCACACTGAAACATCCCAAGACTGCTTTGGAATGACGGTTTCCATTCTTTGTAGTTTAGTATTCATTTGTATATGGCATTATTGTTCTTAAATACTTTCAATAGAATTCACTCCACAAAAAAAAACCCCACAACAACAAAATAAGGGCCCCTCCAAAATCCTGCAAAATATTTTTGTGCTTTAAATTTAATCTTTTTTATTTAAGATATTGCAACTTCTGGTCTTATATATTTAATTATTATATGTCAAAACATGTGTGAGCATTACTGGTTTATTTTGATATTTAATATTGATATTTAGTAATACATTTGTAATACTAGACATTTTCACATATTTATTATCTTCCATTCATTTGTGACCAATTTCATTATCTTATTTTCCAATGCCAATGTGTAATTTACAAGTTTTTCAGCATTATCTGTATTTTATCTTTATTGCACCATAACATAGAGTGAACAAGGGATATGATTTAAATACGAATTCTAATACGAATTTTGATAGAATAAACATGGTAATGCCGAGAACTCTGACGGGCAACGTGAATGACTAGAAAGCAAAATCAAGTCCATACTAAGGGGAGTGGTTTTATTATCCAAATTTTGGAAAATGTCAAGAGTAAGCATACAATACAAGAAAATATAATATATAAAATGTCTATATAAAGATATATAAATACATAAAATTTCTTCTCAGTGATGGCCAGTGATAAGACAAGAGGCAATGGGTCCAAGATGGAGCATAGGAACTGCCATCTGAATATAAGGAAAAACTGCTTCACAGTGAGGGTGACGGATCACTGGGACAGGCTGTCCAGAGAGGTTGTGGAGTCTCCTTCTCTGGAGACATTCAAGACCAATCTGGACACATCCCTGTGTGATCTAATCTAGGTGATCCTGCTTGGGCCCGGGGACTAGATGGATCTAGTCCATCTAGTCCCCGGGCCTAGTCCATCTTGGACTAGATGATCTTTCAAGGTCCCTTCCAAATCCTAACATTCTGTGATTCTGTGATAAAATGAGGATGGAATAATGAATATGAGAAATGAAGATATTAAGAGTTTAAGACTGGATTTTTAAGTTCCCCTAACTGTTCTCTTTCACTAGCTGAATAGAGAGGACTTGAACTATTTTGATGGCTTCATGTGTGTAATAAGCCTCCATATTGCATATGATTGTACCTACATATGATTGTACCCACAGTGTAAAAAAAGCCTCAGTCCTGATATCTCTAACTTACTTTAATTTTGAGTGTTTTTAACTAAGACTTTTAAGAATGCAATTTCCAATTAATCATTAAACTAATTTACTGGTAACACTCTCAACATTTTTAGGTCAATTCTTCCATCAGCTCATAAGCCTCCTACAGTACAATTGCTGGAGTTTTAGCTAGCCTACTTTTCTCATCCAAAGGGAGAAGACTGACCCAAATTAATTCATACCCATTCAACCACACTTTTATCTTTAATCATAACTTCTCATCATTCATCTGTGTCTGCTTAATAAATGCACTAGTTTCCTTGGTATTGCATCACTTCTTTTCTTAAATCATGAAAGGGGAGATTTCTTCAGCATTTACTTTTTTCTTTTTGTACCCTTAAATGTTTCACTCATCAAAGTCACTGCACACATTTAATGATGTAGTTGTCTTCGCTGTTGATCATCAGGACTTCAATTTTTGTGGGTGGTTTTTTTTTTTTTTTTTTGGGTAGCGCTGTTTTTCCTTCCTCGAAGTGCATCTTTTTGACATTTTAAACAGAGAAATGTCTTCCTCCCTTTTTCCTTACATCTATATGGGATGTAGCCCATCTGCCATTAATTGCAGTGGGGATTGCATGACTGCAAGTGCTGTAGAAATGCTGGGGTTAATGGCAATCAGGCTGTGAGAGGACGCTTCTAGCCAAGCATGACATTATAAAAGTCCAGGTTCCCTTTATGTAGCATTGAGAATAAGCATTAACACAAAACAAACTTGTTTAAATTAGTTTAGCAACTGGAAAAACTTAGCACTTGGCAAATCAACAGTGTTTGTCTCAGCACTCTGGTGCCACGGTATTTGCCCACCCAGGCCCCTTCCTTCTCAGACAGCACGCAGCACACCCCATCTAATCTTGGGGACCTCGTCGCCCTTCAGTGTGGTCCTGTTGGCACCAAGTGCCTGCAGAGGAGAATGGGACTGGACCTGTTCAGCTGGAAGAGAGTACAATCCTCTGACATTGCCCTTTCCTGGTTGTATTTTTTTTTTCTTTGCCTTTTTAATGGTAATCTGCAGCCTGGATGCCAGCCAACTTGTACTTCAAATAAAAAGTTGACTTAAAAGTGCTGCCTGCCATAATTGCTATAGGGGCTCGCTGAAAATGAAAGAGAAAATAAATGCAAGGGCCTACTGCATTACCTAATTTACAGTAAATACCAATTTGTATGCAAGTTTACATGGAAGAAGACATAATATGAATTTATAAAGTATTTTCTTTAAAATTAGTGAAGGAGACACAAACCTGCTAATTGCTTCGCTAAAGATATTTTCCTTAAAAGTACAATTCATTAATTAATAGTAATTAAATGCCATTGTACAGGCTTGTAGACCAAAAAAAAAAACTTGACTCAACTAAATTTTAGATGTCATACAGTGAAATGATATTTTTCTCTGTGTGATAATAATCTGATGCTGCTGCCAATATTTATGCCACATACAAATATAATATCTATTTTTTTCACACAGGTTAAATAGGGGTAAACCAACACCCCCTAGTCCTTCTCCTCAGGGCTGCCCTCAATCCATTTTCCTCCCAGCCTGTGTTCAAGACATAGCACTTGACCTTGTTGAACTTCATGAGGTTAACATGGGCCCATTCTCAAGCCTCTGGATGTCATCCCTTCCCTCCAGCACGTTGACCATGCTGCATGGATTAGTATCATTGGCAAATTTGCTGAGGGTGCACTTAATCCCAATTCCATGACTCCAACAAAGATACTATAAAGTACTGGTCCCAGTAACAACCCCTGAGGAATCACTGGCCTCTATTTAGAGATTAAGCTCTTGACCACAACTCTTTGAGTGCAACCATCCAGTTCTGAGTTCCCTGATACAAAAAAGGACAGAAATCTCCTTGAGAGAGTCCAGTGGAGGCTACAAAGATGATTAAGTATCTGGAGCATCTCCCCTGTGAGGAAAGGCTGAGTGAGCTGGGGCTGTTCAGCCTTGAGAAGAGAAGACTGAGCGGGGATCTCATTCTATTCTTTATAAATATCTGAAGTGTGGGAGTCAAAGGGATATGACCAACCTCTTTTCAGTGGCCTGCAGGGACAGGACAAGGGGCAATGGTCACAAGCAGGATCACAGGAGGTTCTGCGCTGAAGAACTTCTTCACAGTGAGGGTGATGGCAGCACAGGCTGCCCAGGGGAGTCGTGGAGTCTCCTTCTCTGGAGATATTCAAGACCCGTCTGGATGCCTACCTGTGAGACCTGCTCTAGGAAACCTGATTTGGCAGGGGGTTGGTATCTGGATGGATACTTGATGGTATCTGGAGGTCCCTTCCAACCCCTACAATTCTGTGAATTCTGTGAATCCAGCCAGTTCTTTATCCACTGAGTGGATCATCCATTAAATCCATGCTTCTCCAATTTAGATATTGTACAGGACAGTGTCAGATCCTTTGCACGTCTCCAGGTTGATAACATCTGCCACTCTTCCCTTAATCACCAATGCTGTAACCCCATTGTAGGATGCCACCAAGCTTGCAAAGCACTATTTGCCCTTGGTGAAGCCATGTTGGCTGTCGCAAATCATGTCCTTATTTTCCATGTGCCTGAGTATATTTTCCAGGAGGATCATCTCCAGGATCATTCTGAGCATAGAGACTGACCAGTCTGGAGTTCCTCAGATCTTCCTTTGTTCCCTTTTTAGAGTCAGCGACAACTTCACTGGAATGCCATAACTTTTCAACATGACAGGTAGTAGCTTAGCCATCTCATCTGCCAGGTCCTTCAGGACCTGTGGATGCATCTTGTCAGGTCCCATGGACTTGTGGACCTTCAGGTTCTTTACATGTTCTTGAACCTGATCATCTCCCACAGAGCGTGGTTCTTCATTCTTCCAGTCCTTGCCCTTACCTTCTGTGACCAAGGCAGTGTGACTAAAGCCCTTGCTGGTGAAGATTGGGGCAAAACATTTGAGTGTTTTAGCCTTCTCCATATCCTGAGAAGCCATGCCTCCTGCTTAATTAAGGAGAGGACGAATGACATTTCCCCTTGTCTTCCTTTAATCACTGACATACTTACAGAGACTTTCTTGTTGTGCTTGACATCCCTGGCCAGGTTTAATTCTGTCAGGACTTTAGCTTTCCTTTTCTGATCTCTGACTGCTCAGACAATTTCTTTGTATTCCTCTCAGTCTATCTGTCCTTGCTTCCACCTTCTCTAGGCTTCCTTTTTGCATCTGAGTTTGCACGGGATCTCCTTGTGTGTTTGCCTGACTTACTCTTGTTGGGATACATTGCTCCTGGGCTTGGAGAAGGAGATCTTGAATACTAGCCAGTGACTGCTGTCTTGGGCCTCTCTTCCCTTCAGGGTGTTGTCCAATCGGACTCTACTAAGAAGGTTCATGAAGAGGACTGCTGTTCTGAAGTCCAGGGTAGGGAGCTTGTTGTGCACCCTCTTTGCTGCCCTAAAGATCCTGAACTCCACCACTTCATGGACAGATGATGTTGCACTGGAATTTGGCTGCCCCTTGTATTGTATTTGTCACAGTAACATGAATTTACCTTCACTGCTAGCACAGTAGTACCTTACACCACTGAAACCTCAGCTTGTCCTGTGCTTGTTGTGGATTATTATGATCTTTGAGAGTGTCACAGGATAAAGGTCTCTTTGGCTTCTTCTCTGAAGTGGAAAGCACAATATCTGCCGAGTTCAGTGACATGGACACTTTCTGTCTGAATTTGCACTTTTTGCTGGCATTGTCGTTTTTGCCTACACTAACGGCCATTGCAGGCACTGGGCAGGACACGGTGTCTATGCTAGTTATTTAAATATACTGAAAGATTTAGCAGGCCATTGCAAACTCAGTGATGCTCCCTGGCTTCTGTGCTTCCACTAATTGGTCTGATAAAGATGGCTCACTGAGTTCAAAGGATCAGATTTTCATTTTATGGAGGGCAAGCAGAAAACAATCTTTAAAACTGTTGGAGTATAAACATTCATTGTTGTACTGATGAAATTGATAATTTTCAGTTCTTTTGGAGTAGGTCATTAAAATGTCCTCAGCATGGGTTTAGGGGCACAGTTTGTGAGGCACCCAGTGAGTAGTGGTCAGCTAAAAAATGAGATTCAAGGGGGACTAGGAAATGCCATTTATAAATAGGAAGCAGAGAAAGTTCACATGACTTTCTTATTTTCACAGGAGTGACCCCACTCTAGAGTGACCTCCGGGGGCTGGTTAAGAGAAGCCTCTCCAGGGGCATTAGGAAGAGTATTTTGGCATTTACACACTTGCTAATTCCCTTGTCTTATTCTGTGTGCTAATATACAGGATGTTTAATGGAATTTCTGGTTTGAGCATTTATCTACTTTTTATTAATCTCATAGAAATACTAAATCAGGGTTTGAATATGCCTCAGTCAGAGTCTTAACAGTTCTGCCTGAGTAAATATGTCAGTAATATTTTCAGTTGATGTGCGGGAGAAATGGGCTTAAATGGGTTAGTGTAAATCTGGGATATTTCAAATACCCTCCCTGCTGACCTGCCAGTAATGTTTTTACTTGTTTGCAATAGTTCTTTCTAAAACAATCTCTCTGCCAAATTCCCTCTCACTTTCCTTTAGAGACTCCACCAGGGCGTGCAGGTTGCTTATTCCAGACTTGATTATCTCTGAGTCTTTGAACCCTGCCAGCAATCCAGTCATCTGCTAATCAAGGGTCAGTTGCAGGAAACATAAGGTATTTACATTTGTTAGGTAGTCACAAACCACACTGCAGCTCAATGTATACAATGGATTCCCTTCAGTCTGTCTCTGGATGAAAAATACTTGAACTTGTGAGACCACCTAGAATAGAAAATGGCTCTGTCAGCCGGTCATCACATATACAGTGTAAACATGCACAGTGAGGCAGATTCCCTCTTAAAACCTAAGAGTTGCCACGTAAGAGTTACCTACCAAGCTCTGCTCAGACACCAGCCAGACTACGACCAAAGTTTAAAGCAATACATCTTTTATCATTCTTTTGGGTGAAGTATTTCAGCAGGTTTGCGCCCCAAGCCAAAAAAGATTTTTGTAGGGTAGTCCCACCTGCTATTCACTGGGAAGACTTATTTTTAAACTGTTTCCATGAAGTATGCCTGGTATGGGATCAGACTTTACAAGCTGAATGAGGGTTCTGCTGGATACATACACAGCACAGTGCCTCAGTGTGTGCACCGGAAAAAGTTCAATGCTGGACTCTCTCCCTCCACACCTCATTTTTAAACTGTTAACTATAAGCTCTCATGGTAGCAATGCTACATCTGTACCTCAGAGGCCACTTTCAGGTGCCAGTAACCTCCTAATAAGTACCCCTTGTGTACATTCCTTATATAGAAGCTCTCAGGCCAGCAGTGGAAGGCTCTTCATGCTGTTATTCTACACAGCCCGACCTATGAAAGCATTAAAATATTACAGAGGCATTTTCTGGAAAATAAAATCCTTCTTTTTGTGATCAGTTTGCTTAACAACGTTTTAAAGATTTCCAGCTTGTCTCTGACTTGTCAATAAAGATAAGCACATTGACTTGACAAATTGATGTAGTTTAAAAATCAACTACAATGGAGCATATGATCCTTCACAGAGAACAGCCTTCTTCAATTACAAACTGAATCAGAAAAGAATTGTGAAAATAAAATGTACTTTTACCCTTGGAAAAATACTTATTTATCAGGTGTTAGTGAGATCAATATAATGGTTTCACCAATAGTTTCAGGAAAATAAATACTAATATGATGTTCCTAGTTGTTTGACATCTTCACGATAAGGTGAGGGACTGAAAAACCTAATGCCTAAATGGGATATAAAATCTTTGGTGACATTATTTCCACTATTATTTTTTTTTCTGCAGTAGAACAGAAAATAAACTTTTCCTGATACAAAAAACTATTTTGCACAACTGTAGAAAACCTTCCCCATATTCTATTTATTTTACATTCCTTTTTTCCCTTTGATTCTCGAGAGTTCTGTCTGACACTACTTACATGTTTCATATTGGGAAAATAATTTGCAATGCAAATAAATATCTGAAATGATCTCTAGAGTTGTAATTGAAATGCTATAGGGTTCTTGTCTACACTTTATAGAAAACAATATACTCTTTTTATTTTTTTTTAGTTTTATTAAGCAGCTTTGTATTTGCAGTTTGTATTGTGGCTATTGAGGCTGTATTCCACTTCTCACAGAGTACTCTAATGGTGTCTGAAAAGCAGACACTATGAAGTGAATGGTGCAGTTTATGTTTTCAAGTTTATTGCCTTATGCTTTTTAATGTCTTTTGCATTTTTATTAATGTGAGCTGCTGCTTTATGCTGGGGGCTGTGAAATCTGTCTTCTACGATTGGACTTACCCAAGAAATCATCAGGAATTTTCAGTCCCGTGCCTTTCTGTTTGTACCGCCGGCAGGTCTTTAGGCATACTGTCATTATTGTGCCTGCAAGCAGACATTGCCTGTATGCAAAAAAGATTAATTTCATCTGGAATTAATAGTTTGTAGTGTAGCTTTGAGTATTGTATGGTCTAAATCTTCACAGTTATATCATACTACAGAAAGAATTACATTATTCAAGTGCAGAACCTGTAGCTTAAATTCTTAGAGTCTGAAAGTCTCCTCTCATTCCAGGCAAAACATAGAGGTGGTATCACAGCGTTCAAATTTGGGTGGCCCTTAGGATTTCAGGTTGTATTGTTTGGTAAGTGCTGAATGTACTGGGGCATATTCCAGTGGGCTCTATGGCATAAAACTCTAAGTGTTATAAAAATGTAATGGAAAATTGTAATGTAATAAGGTGCTCATATGTATATCTGGAGTTATGCATGTATACATCTGGAACTCTACTCTCTGGAATAAACACAGCTGCATTTATTTGAATGTGTGAAGCAGATTTATATACACAGGAGAATAAATCCTGTATTACACGCGCAAATACACCAGAGCACAGGATTTTAGTTGGCTGTGTATCACTGTCGAGAACTTTCCCTTTTTTATTTCTTTTTAGATTGCATGAGAATTACTTCAAAAATTGTCCTCTGATTTCAAAATCAGAATTCATACAGTTGCAATTCAGGTGCTTTATCTGTATTCCTCTCCAAATAACTATTTCAGACCAGAGTGAAGATCTGTCTTTATAAGGTCCCAGAGACTAATTGCACTTAATTTACAGGTTTAGCCTGTGTATGTAAGGGAAAACACTGCAACTTGGGATCTAAATTTAAATAAAATGTTGCCAAATCCCTGTGATATTAAATCTTGCATGATTAGAACTGAATTGCAGATATTACACCTGCCTCCCTACTCATCTTGCAACTATATTTCCAAGCATAAGCACTTAGCAGTTTACTGCTGGTGAGATTAGTTCTCATTAGGAGTGAGTATGAGATGCTGTGGATGGGTTTTATCTGCCCTTCCTCCAGCTCGGGACTCTTTGTTCTGAGGTCAGCTGGGAAGGCAAAGGCTGAGTGCCCCTCTTACCTCCCAACAAGAGACATCAGGACAGGAGGAGTATCCCCACAGAGTCAGAGTGCAGATGTGGACCTGCTGTCACTATAGGGCAAGTAGCTGGTGACAGTAGTTCTGTCGAGGACTACTTAACAAGAAGTAGTTCTTGTTAAAACTTTGAAAACATTTCATTCAATAAGGCACATGAAGTGTGCCTTAGCCATACCTAGACTGACTCGCGCTCTTTAAGACGAGTCAGTCAGATACTGAGGTCATACTATCTGCTGAAATTGCACACGTTCACATGATTTTGCTGATGTTGCACATGTTCACGTGATTCCAACTTGACTAGAAAATTATAGATGTAGGTGTAATGTTAACAGAAGGTGTCCACCTTAAGGTGTCATGGGAGGAAATTTTAGGGGAAAATGGAAATGCAGGATGCTGCATTCAGCCTAGGGGCTGAAAGGCCCAAGAAATACAGTTACAGAAATTGTATTCCACAGTAGAGGGATAAACTTTGTATAATAATCCAGGTGTTGTTTATAACTGAACTGCAAGGGTCTGAAAAACTCCAGCCCAGAACTGATGTTTCTAGGTAGTGACATTAGTGGTTTGCCCAGAGCTAGCCTGTTTCATCTGAGGGAAGAGAGAGGACTGGAAGAACAATATTTTGGTATCAAGTTTACATTACTTTTTTTTTTTAAAATATATATATGAACTTGGTAACGTGACTCTTGGCTCGGGAGCTGTTCCCTTCCCACATTAGAAGAAAAGGAGCATATGCGTACCTGTGTGTGACAGAAAAGGAGGGGAGATAGAATGCTCCAAAGAACGGAAAATTCTGAAGTATGGAGTGAGACCATTCACACAAAGAAATAAGGTGGAGTTTTTGGCTTTAAAGAACATTATGTTTTCTCTTGGACAGGCTGTCCTCCCATAAAGCTAGTATTACCTCTCTGGGACTTACTGGAAGCACTCAGGTGCCTTACGTGCCATTAGGCCTGAGTTAATAGGGAGGAGATTTTGCAGTGGAGCATACAGAACCAGTGAGCAACATGTTCAGTGTATCATGACTAATTGAAGAAGAAGAAAAAAAAACCTCAGATGTTCCAAATCCATATTTATTGCAATTACTGGATGACTAAACTGGTATTCCACAGTTCACAGAGAAGGAAATACCTCCATCCGTTAGGGAGTGTCTCATTTTTTTTGTGGTCCAAACTTCTTTATGTGACTGGAATAAGAACACTTCCTTGCTGTACTTGTCAGAGCAAATAACTTTGGCTTCTCAGGCATCCCTTTTAGAGAACCAGTTTACACACCTCTGAGATGATGATCCCGTTTTTTATGGCTGGCCAGACTCTTACAGGCCAGTTTATAAATGACTGTAGCAAAAATGTAAAAGACCGTTCTAAAATTTATTTACTCATTACTGTCGTGCTGAGGTAGAGACATTATTGAGAAGTCCCCATGTTGTTCTGCTGCCTGTGAGCAATAGTCTGTGCTAGCGGAGTTCTGAAGCTGCTCTGTAATAAAATCACATCTGCCGATCTATTTCTCCTGTACTTTTGATGCTCTATTATCATGGTATTTGGGAATGTCTAAGAATAGATTTTGAGCAGAATGTCTGATATAAACCAAGAGAAAGTATGATTATATTAAAATCTTTAAGCCATTGTTGACGAGGTCTGGAATTAATTATTAGAGCACAATCTATCTTTTTTTTAATATTTTTTATATGTTGATTTAGAAACAAAGTTTGCTTTTGTGTGTACTTGCAGCTCTCTTGGGTTTGCTGCCTTAGGAAGTTCTGGCAAATGTAGTTGGCAGGAAATCTACCACCTCAGATTATTCTGCCCTGTTCCTGTTAATTTCAGATGCGTACACTAAAGGTAGCCTGGTGGCTACAATAGCAAGAAAGAAATCTATTAACTGTCTTTGTACTGGTCACATTTATGTCCCAGCTACAAATGATGGCAAGTGAGCAAGGTACTTAGGTTTAGAGCAGAATTTTGCCTCATACATGCACTAGAATGTACAAAGACGTCTTTCTCATTCCCATTAGTAATTGACATTTCCTGGCTTTACAAACAATATATTTTTCTGCTTCTTTAGTTATATTTTACTGTGGCCCACAGATTGAGAAGGAACGGATTAGCCACAGATTTTCACATGCTCAGTTTTGGCAATATGTATGGCTGATTTAAATCAGTGACATATATACTTTAATTCCTGAATATCTGTCCCATTGGGTGATGCTCAGGAAAGCAAAAAACTTTTGCTCTTTTGGAGACATTAAGCAGCTTTCTTATCTGGAACTATAGGAGATGTTGCAGAAATATCAGCCTTGTCATCTCTTTTCCAATCAAAAACTCATAGAATAGTTTTGTTTGGAAGGGACCTCAAAGCCCATCTAGTTCCAACCCCCTTCCATGGGCAGGGAAACCCTCCACTAGCCCAGATTGCCCAAAGTCCCATCCAACCTGTCCTTGAACACTGCCAGGGAGGGGGCAGCCACAGCTTCTCTGGGCAGCCTGTGCCAGGGCCTCACCTCCCTCACAGAGAAGGATTTCTTCCTAACATCCAATCTAAACCTGCCCTCCTTCAGGTTAAAGTCATTGCCCTTTGTCCTGTCATGACATGACATTGTTGCTTGGTCTTTCCTGTAGGCTCCCTTTAGGTGCTAGAAGGCTGCTGTGCATTCTCCCTGGAACCTTCTCCAGGCTGAACAAGCCCAACTCTCTCAACCTGTGTTCACAGGGGAGGTTTTCCAGCTGTCTGATCATCTTTATAGCTTTCCTGTGGACACGCTTGAGACCTAAGAAAAGAGACCTAAGAAAAGACCTAAGCAGGTCTTTTCTTGTGCTGGGGGTCTCACAGCATACTCCAGGTGGGGTCTCATGAGAGCAGAGGGGCAGAATAACCTCCCTTCACCATCTGGTTTTGATGCAGACCAGGATATGGTTGACTTTCTGGGCAGCAAGCATATATTGTCTGCTAACATTGAGCTTTCAATCAATTAACACCCCTCAAGTCCTTTTCCCAGGGCTGCTCTCAATCCACTCATTGCCCGGTCTGTAAACCAGTTTGGGATTGACCCTATGCATGTACAGGACTCCTCAGGTCTGTGAAGGTCCATCCTCCAGATGGCATCCCTTCCCTCTAAAGAATCAACTGCACCACTCAGCTTGGTGTCATATGTTAACTGGCTGACTGTACGTCCAATGGACACTGTCCATGTCACTGAAAAAGATGCTGAATAATACTGGTCCCAGTATAGACCCCTGAAGGACATCATTTTTCATTGCTACCTCCCTGGACATTGAGCTATTCACCACTGGTCTTTTAGTACATGCAAAGCTAGTTGTAAAGCCACTCCAAATGAAGACATCTTAAATCCTTTCCAGTCTGAATTCTCAGGACACACGAAATCAGCATGTATTTATCACTCCCTGATCCTCAAGGTGATAGAGAAAAGGAGTTTCAGCATGATGGACAGAGAAACGTATTACCATTGTTGAGATCCTATTCTCCTTCATGCTGCTCTGTAAGAGCAAGTATAGGTCTGTCTTACCTGGTTCTCATGAAGCTGGAGAGGTTGAAACGTCTACCCATGCATCGTCCTCTGCTTTTTCAGTCTCTCCACCTGGGGAAACAGAGGCATGCAGTGCTGTGACTCCTCAAAGCTATAAAATGCATTGGCGCCGAATGAAGGCTGTAGAGGTTGGCTAGGTGTTTGGAAGCAGGCACTTAGGAACTTCTCTGAGGATGGTGGAAAGCATCTCACTCCATCAGAAGGCTTAATACAAATGTGTACAACCTCCTCCCAAGCTCTTTTTTCTTTCACAATGGTGTAATGCTGTGCTGCTGCTCATGTGCTGCATGCAGCAATTTAGATCTAAAAACATTGTAAGGCAAATGATCACCACAGATCTTAGAGTATCAAAAAGCCACTGAACCACTTGAGCTAGGACCTCTTTTTGTAATAGACAAAGCAGTGTGTAGATAAATTTAAACTGCTTTGTCTGTGGGGTAGCACCACTTCCCGATGTATCTCTGATATGTTAATTCCTAGATACCAGATGTAGCTTAATAGAAGACATTTCACATTTAATAATAAACTTAATAAAACATAAGATATATTAAAAAAACTTGTCAAATTTTCATATTTGTTTTGACAGGTGTTTTTTGGGTGGGAAAATATTTATGACTTTCAAGACAATGCCATTTGCATATATACAGCTAGTAGCTGTTCCTCAGCTACTAATAGCTTTTTAGTTCTCCACAATATTTAATTATAACATTCTTTATAGAAGTCTTAAAATAGGTATTTAAAAATTTGAATTTGACTTCTGTTACTGAATTTACATTGAAAACTGGGCAAATAATAGGATTAATAAAGTTTACAGTGTTTTGATGTGAATGATTTTTAACATACCTTGATTTTTTGCTAATAATGGAAAATATATTTAATTAGAATGGCTTTTTTTTTAATGACTAAGCTATCATGTTAAATGCATTTTTCTGTTAATAGTTATTTGGAACAGCAAGAGCCACCCACATCAAGCATAGCTGTCACACAAAGCACTGCAACTTTCACGAGAATGCAAAGATTGCAGATGATTACTCTCCTGTTTAGTTAGGCCTTTTTAATCTATATTTTATTGGAAAAATTACTTTATGGTAATTTAAAAAGTATTTTTCTTTTTTTAATACTAAAAGCAATTTTAATCAGGGAATAAGCAATATACTGCAAGTGCATTTGTTAGATGTATGAATTTCTCATTTGCTTTGCATTGTTCTTACATTTTATTAATCTGAAGCAATAGAAGCAAGTGTGTTTTGTATCTATGCATGCACTAGGAAAGCAGATATTCTCATCTGAGTGTTGAAGATTTAGAATATATAACAATTATTATACATATGTTATATATTGTTAGATATTATATAATATGTATTATATATTATGCATGTTGTTATATGTTTTATATATGTTATATATAACAATTGTTATATATTCTAAATGCTTCAAGCAATCGTTTCATTACCAGTATCAAAAACTTGATTCCCTCAAAGTATGATTTTAAATTCATACCATAGCTGGATACAAAACCCTCCTTTTATCAATAAGCTGTGCTTTCTAAAAACAGCTATCACTTTATCATTAATAAATAAAATACCTCTACCAATAGATGGAACAGTATGGGTGCCTTTGTCCAAAACATGCTATTGTTTTGCCTCAAAATTTGTTATAAGTTTTTCAGATCTCTTGATCTTTAGGGATGCCATGCAGTGGAAGATTCAGAGTGCTCCAAACATGAACACATCTCCAGATAAGCAGGAGGCAGGGTAGGAAGGAGGAGTTGTTATTTAATCTAAAAAGCTGTGTTCTTTGAATGGCTTACCTAAAGACATGCTAGAAATCAGCAGAAGACCTAAAACCAGAATTGAGTTATATTGCTTTCCAGTCTGCATACTGTGCTTACTCCAGACACCGTGTATCTTTCACTTCAAAATATGGAAATAGTTGCATTCCTACAATGGAGTATTTTTGTTTTTGCAGTGTTGCTCCTGTTCTATCTGATATTTTGAATGTTGGCTATCTGGATCACATTTTATCCAAATCTTTGTTGTTCATAATGTGGTGTGACTCTGAATAGGATTAGAATAAATGATATTTTATCAATGCACACATCTTTGTAGCGCAGATTGTGAGATAAACGGACTATAATTTCTCTGCCTTGGCTGTGCCTCTATTTAAAATTATGAAATGAAAAAATCAGTCATTTTCTACCTCATTCACTTCCATTTTCTATCCTACTGAGCCTGGTTCACTCATTAACATTTGCACTATGCAGACATTTTGTGCATTCATATGGAAACTGGTAGCTACTACAGAATGGCTAATGCTGGTACAAAACTGTGTTGAGAGCAGTAGTTTAACAGGAATCCGAGAATACAACCCAGAAAAGGAATGAAAAGTGACATCTGGCCAACTCAGTATTTAGAGGAAGGCAACTGATTTAACAGACCCACCTACTGGAAGACCTCAGCTTAGCTAGAATTGTAACTAGAAAAATATGTGTGGGTCAGCAAGCTTCAGTCTTTTAGGACTGAAGACATGATGTTTTTAACTGTTTAAAAAAAAGTAAATCTTATAACTGTGAAAGAAGAAGAAAGCCATGTCCGCAAAAATTCAAGCTGAAATATGATTTTTTTCTGACTGCAGAAGGCTCCTGTGGAGAGATCTTTGGTCATGGGACACTGAAACAAGAAATATCTTGGAAGAGATGTTCACATATTACACTGAGAAGCAATGCTTAGCATGGTAGTGTTTTAGACTGTGTGGTTTGGCCTCTGATGAACAATTCTTGGTGAAAAATGGAAAGTGCTAAATGAGTTGTGCTCAGGGCGCTGGCTTGCAGAACAGGGCTGAAGCTGGCAGCAGCACTTGTTGATGTCAACCCTCTGTTGTCCTGCTCTTAACCCAAGGATCTATACCACTGAGGCAGTGGTTATGGACATGCTTTTTGTTGCCTGTGCACCAACCGCAGACTTATGGTATATATAACAATAGTAATGGGTCAAGAGTATAAGCCAGACTGTAAATAATGGCGTAGAGTTATAAAGAAACTTATATTTGGGGATGCTCTTCCAATATTGTATCCTGTGGAGTTTATTACTCTTACCTCTCAGAAGTCTGGTCCATAGCTGAAGGCCAGTACTGGAGCAGGGTATTGATCTGATCCACTTCAGTGGTTCTATAGTCCCACTGATAATAAGCTGATGCACTGTGAGCAACTTACAGTTATGTATTTTTTATATTATTCCTAACTTCATAACATAATCCAATGTACTTAAAACACTGGCCATTCTAGTACCAAATGAAGCCCAAGTAAAAATATGCAGGAGTTCAACAGCATTATGAACAGAGCTTGTTGTACATTAGGGAGTTCAGTCAGATTCTTGAATTCTTAAACTGTATTGATTGCCTTTATGGCATGCATTTATTCTCTGTGCTCCCGAAAACTAACTCTGTCCAGAGAGGAAGTTCCATGTAGTAATAGGAATTCTTCAATACTGCAGCATAATTAGCATTGTTTCTACCGTAATACCATTCTTACTTCCCAAAAGAGATTTTTCTCCTGAAGTGATGCAACCTTTCCTTGATGGTTGCTCACCCATTTCTCTTCTACTGACAGCCCATTTGCCTGTTGTTGTCCTCAGTACTGGCTTCACATTGGCTCTCATCTCAACCCCTGCATTTGTGCTCTAAATGTTGTCTCACAAACAGGAATTGGCACAGAGGTCTTGTGGGAGTTTCAAATGGGGATTGAGGAGCATATTCCATTTCTGACAAGGCATCTAGGGTGGTCAGTGTCACCCTCAGTAGATGGAAGTTGCAGTATTCATCTGTTGGTTGGGCCTAAAGGCCTCCAAGTCTGTTCTGCATGGGGTTGGGCTGTTAGGAGGTGTTGAGGTGAGAGAGGAGAGAGATGCAGTGCAGGTTTTTTTCTGGATCTTGGTAAGAAAGGCCCAACAATAAAATCTTAATAACTGCTTTAATGGTCCAGAATAAGAAAATTAATATAGGTATTAAGTAAACCTTACATCCCTTCAGACATTGGGTGCTCTGCGTTTATGCAGCATCAGGTGGGATTTTTGCCTGATGCGTTTCACAGAGCAGATCCGATCCTGTGCTGTGGAGAGAAACTTTCTAATTTCCATACATGGAAACACCTCTATTCCTAAAGGATGTTATCATAAGAACTTCTTCCAGCACTTTCAGATAAGGCAAGGTCATGTAGGTAGTGTAGTTGCTGGTACCAAGTGGGAGCTCCCTGCAGGCTCCTCTGTTAGAATTGGTTGTGTGAGTTTATCCTGCAGCCGAAGAAGCTGTGCGCCAGAGCACAGGCCTGGCAGCCATGCTGTACATGCAGCACAGCAAATGTTTTCGCCCACTCAGGTTAACTGTTCTGTGGATTGCTAATTCCTGAACGTGCAGCAGTTTCTCAGTCAGGATCAATACAACGACATAGAGAATTGAAAAAAGAGATGTTGCATCGCGAATTCTGTTTCTGGTTTGCTCATGTGCTCAATACTGAGCACACCACTTCTCTGTGACACACTGGTATATTAGGAGTGCCAGCACGTGTGCTGAACCCAGTCTTTCACAGGCCTAGACCCTCAGCTGACTTCCCTGTCAGCTGCGATATCATGCCCACAATTTCTGAGTATCTCATACGTCTGTATTCTGACAACTGTACAGGGGAATATGTGTCTGGTAGTCTGTTGCTTTTGGTTTCTCCTGGTGCTCCAGAAGGCTCTGAGCAGATTCTTAGCTTTATCTTAGTCTTAAAATTTCTATAGAAAGCCTCTTCAGGGGAAAGCTCTTGGTTTCAGTGTCTTGCTCAGTGTTCCAAGGAACCAAGACTTTTCACAACAGATCAAGATCACAGACAAATATATTGCATGGAACATGATGGCAACAGGCTGCTCACACCGGGAATCTGATATTGCCCGTACATGCCAATAGTATGTAATGGGTTGAGAAATGTGCACAGACCTCTCAGGTGTCTCTCCTGTTGCCCCGTGCCTCAGTTCTGATAGGGTCACTGCCAAATGGTTACTTCTTAACTTGCTTGCTAAAAAGGAGCGAGAAATATTGGTTAAACTGGGAGTTCTCACTATGTACCTTGAAGGGTGACCATGGAGGAGTAACTTTACTTCTAAGGGAAAGTGGAAAGTGAAGTTGTATCAACTGAGAGTAATCTTTCAGTCTTCTTGTTTCCAGACAAGTAAATGTAGTTGATGAAAACACAGGTTGGCAGAAAGGGCCCCACTTTATTTGTAGATGAAGAAAAGGGTATCTGAGAGCATTTTGTATAAGGTGAGATCACTTATTTTCGGTAAGTCCTCAGAAAAGTTGAGGACTATCAAAAGGTCATTCTGGCTGGCAAGGGTTACACATTCTCACATTACTGAGGAGACAGCCATGTGACTCCATCTTGTGAGTCTTGGCTGAAAATGCCTTTAAATAGCAAATATGTCCATGTTTAATGCCTTTTTGCATTGTTAGACTTGAGATACAAACAATGAAATTAGTGTTAAATATAACTCAGTGCTTGGAATGCATGCTTATGCAAGAAACCACACCAAACTGTGAGGGAAACAAGGAGAAAGAGAATAAATCACAAGTATTAGTGGGAAACAAATGTGCTTTGGGGTTTCCAGCCAAAGCACACAGGAGTAATACACCAAAAGGGGTTTTGGAAAGTGAAAAAAGGCAGAGCTGAAACTGGGAGCCTATTCTCTTGTTTCCCTCACCTCTCATTGTAGGTGTATTACAATGTAACATTCATGTCTGAAATGCCTCACAGATGTTCTGCTGGTGGCCTGGGATGGGCATGTGTGAAGAGCAAGGTTCACATCCTGTTTATGCTCTGACTGCTGTCCATCTTAAAGGCTTTCAGTGGTCCTTAAGATAGTGACAAGACTCAACTCCAAGTTGAGTTGTTTTTAAAATTCCTGTATTCACACACTGAGGCTTAATTAGGAATGAAAGTGGCCTAGATGTGCTGGTTTCACTACAGCACTCACAACCCGTAACAAATATTTACCTGGATGTTGGGTACTTTAAAAAGACCTCTTTCTATCTCTTCCCTCTGCTCATTATTTCCAATATGCAAATGTAGCTATACTCTGGGTTTTGTCATCCTAAGCACCCACCTTTGCAATTAAGCAAATAATCAGCCTTTGCCCTGGGAATAGTGGGATTCATTCATACCAGGAGTTTATAACCCATGATAAAACGTTATTGGTACTCATTTCTCTCTTGCACTACACAAAGCCCAGCACCACTACACACAAGGAACACAGAAAAAGACAGCACTCTGTACCTGCTCAGCAGACATCAGTGTGTATTTTCCAAACTGTTCCCAAATCTGCAGAGCTGCCCAAGGCTAAGTGTGAGAAGTGACGCATGGGCAAGGTTACGTAGTCGCAGCTGTCCTGGATTTTGTTCATGAGACATGTGCTTTTAATTTATTGTATACTCCTGTGTTTCAGCCTTCCATTTTAAAATTATGTTGAACAAATCTGCTCTTGCATTAGAGTCCTTATGCATTTTTATATAGACCTCAGTGGGGCTTTCATGGGCTGCATGCAAGTTGTCAAACAGCAACTCAGGCTAAGTGTGAAAAGGGTCACAAAGGAGCAAGATAATAGCCATTTCTCTTGTTTTCCATGACATAAACAGCTATTACTCTTGTCTCACTGGTATTAGCCGGATAATGAATAACCTAGACCATTCTGGCTTTTGAGGTGTTTTCCTCAAGTTCTGTTGTTTGTATGTGTGCAGATAGGCACATATGCTTACTGTATAATGGCTTTGAGGACATATCTAACAGCTGCGAAGTGTTAAACCCACCACTGCTTTTAAGTATTTATTTAGCAGCTTTTAATTGATAGAAAACAATTTCTCTGATTGCACTTAACAGTAATGAAACACATACTGGAGGCCCTCTAATAACATTTTAGATAGGGAAAAAACCCCACTTCCCACGCATCTAATAAGGAGCATCCACCGAGTTTAATTGAATGACATAAATGAGAGTCCTATTGTTCTTATCCTACACAGCCTCTCCCTTCTTAAGCACCAGGAGAAGGGCTCAGTTTTAAGGAATCTTTTGCAAGTTAATAGATCCATGCTGTGATGTTTGGTGTTGAGAAAAGACTCAGGGACCTTCAGAGAAACTATCCTGGCTGTAAATTCTTTTCCTTAGATTCAGGTGGCTGCATAACATGATGCACGGTGAACTCATTTGGCTGCAGCCAATGAATGGTACCAGAAGCAGCCACAAATAATATTGGAGCTGAAAATTGTTTGGTCCTTTTGTTTCATTCCATTTGTTTTACATTATGCCATGACTTCTGAGGAAGGGGAATGTAACACCCCTTCTGTCCCCTGCCACAGATGGGGTCGGGAGAAATTCATTAAGGAAACAGCTAGACTGTCATGGAGCACAAGCAGTGGATGTCTGTTTTATTTTTGTTCCTTGCTTCTATTGTGCTGGGAGAGAAAGAGGAATGAGGAATTTGTTTCCTTTCCATGCTCTGTAATGTGTTGGAGAGACGGTGAAATGACATATGAGGTTTTAATGGTTTCTGGATAGCAGCTGCTATGTGAAGAAGAATAAAATAGTTAGAGACACCCCCAGGATATGAAGCACTACTCCAGAGCTTCACTTTTTTTATTTATTTTTTATTTTTTTTTATTTTGCAGACCTGGAATATATTGCATTCTAGAAAAAGGGGTACATTTGTATCCTTGTTTTTAGGGATTAGTTTGTGGTTGAGGGCCATACTTTCTGGTAAAATTTAGAGACAACTCTCCTTCTATGACCTTATAACTCAGCTGTGTGGGAACTATGGCCATATAACAGTAAAATAATTACATTACTGGGGTGAAAACTATGTGAAGCAAACTGGAAGAAAGCATAAACATAGGAGTCTACTGAAGAATTAAAGCCTTACCTGTGTACAAAATTGCGTTTTCAGATGCTGTGTGGGAAGATCTATCTATGATGTCTCAAATATCACAGCCATCTGACTCCAAGATGAGACCACTGTTAATGCCCACCAGTTAGTGGCAAGATGGTAGTGCTTTTCTGCCTCAGTCAGAATAGATTTCATACAGGAACTGATGCTATGTAAGAGAGCAACACTGTGCAGAAAGTACCCAAACTAAGTGGCTAATGTGCTGTTGATAAACTATCTAGGATGATGTGCCGAGCATCAGATTACATTATTAATGCTACACTGAAAGGGATAACAAGGGGCTTTTGTGGTTTATGAGTAAACTGTTTTCACTTCGTAGTAAATACAAGACAATGATGCAGGCAAATAATAATCATGAAACCACAGCAAAGAAGCTTTATAAATGCCAATGCACGCACAACAAAATTAGAGGGGAAAATGATGAATTTTTAAAATCCTTTATGTTTCTTTCATACAAGACAAAGCTTTGATAAGAGTTATATCTGGCTGTGAGCTAAGTGGACTATTGCCGCAAACTATCAGTCACTTGTGGCTTTCTGTACTGGGAGAACCGACCCTATTAGAGTGATGTCACTTGCAGAAATGAATAGGTAGATTGCAGCTGTTAGTCTCTGCCCTCATGGGACAAAGGGCATACTTTTCCCCAGGAAATGAGAGCTAGCACTTACCCCTTATGATTACTAATCAAAACCCTTTTAAGCAAAGAAAAGGAAGATAAAACACAGACACATAGATTTTCTGTCCTGCTACTGTGGTATAGGGAAGAACTTGCTGGTAGTACAAAAGCTTTCTCTGAGAAGGATTTAATGATATAATTTCTGCCCTGATTTTCTATTTCCATGTTGGAATATTCAAAGGAAAGCTACTTCTCCTAGTTTTGCAATTTTCTTGTTTGTTTGTTTGAATAAATAAAAAGGAATTACCTTTATAGTAGAGAGATCTATCCCTCAACCCCGGTGATTTTTTTTTCTGTGTATTGAAGCCAAAGCATTTCCTGGAACATGTTTGGACTTGCTCCTTTTGGGGTCTTTGTTGTCCCATGCACAAATCTTTTCCTCTCAAGTGTGTAGGATTATCTGGATTTGGGAGGAAGCAGCCTTAAAGTTGACCATGTCGTAACTATTCTGTTATTATTTTTTTTTAAGTCAGTGATGATAAGAATAATAAACTTCTTGATTTTCATTCAAATTTTAAAATCAAAACTTGTCTAAGAAGACAAAGTCTCATCACATGTGTACCTCGGAGGTCATTCCTGCAAGATACTTTTATTTGTAGGGAAAAAAATTTTACTTTAGGATCTGGAGCTCTGGGAACTTTGGCATTTTGCAATCTAATGTCTAAACTTCTTAATGAGGTTTCTAAAATGTCTAAAAACTTTGGAATGGACTTTAAAAATGAATTATGGGAAATATTTTAAATATGCTTATCATTTAGGAGCTAGATTAAGTGACTAACTTCACCCTTCTAACTACGGAAATGTTAGCCAGTTCCTTCGTCTTGTTCTACTTGAAAGTATTTCAGAACAAGCTTTTAGAACAATACCCCTGCAGATACACAGAATTTTGCAGCCCACTGGATTAGAGCTTTTGACTCTGTCCCTGCTACTCCACACAGCACAGCTCCTTTGTATCAAGCTACCACTCCTCCTGGTGCACCTATTATTTTGGAATCACCTTGAATGTATACGTGTTCAAAGGCTCTGGATGACTCATAATCCATTTTGTATCTGTCTTCGTACCACGTGCTGGGTGTGCTGTCTGTGAGCCCAGTCATATGGTGTCTTGGAATTTTTTTCCCCATGGAAGAGAATCCTTCCTACACAGCAGCTGAGATGTAGCAACAACTATCTTAGTGAATGGTAGCAAAATGTGAGTTAGAACCAAACCAAAGCTTTTAGGTCAAGTTAAGGTTGAGAAACTGTAAGTAGTGTTCCTGCTGTATGCACTGAGAAAAGGTGACTGCAGTGACTCAGAAACGTCACCCACAGTTCTGTCGCAGAGCCTTGCACTGATGGGGTAGGACCTGGAATTGAATTAACTTGTCTTCCCGTGCCAGCGCCTGCCTTCTGACAAGGCACAGTTTTACAAGACATCAGACACTTGTCTGGCACACTACATCTCAAGGGAGAGACGCTTGTTTCCTAGCTTCTAGAAATCCAGCTAGAGAGTGCTGTGGAGCAGTCCTGTTGGAAGATATGAGGGAAACGGCAATAAAAAAGCAGTAGGTGCATTTAATAAGCTAGTTCCAAACACTTTTGTTTCTGATGTCTTAGCCTATGTACTTCTTTATGTTCATAGGTTTTTATCAATGCCAGATGCTTAATGCTTACTTATTCAAGCTAGAAAATCAGCTATGTAACTGGCAGAGTATCCTGCTCATTCCTCCTCTTGTTTGAAGGCTTAATTTTTTCTGTTAGTCTGTTTGTCTGGTTGCTTACCCCAAGATGGAGGCAACCATCAGTATTAAATTAAATGAATGGTATTGTTGTTTGATTTCTAGAACTACTTTTGCAAGAGTCAAGAAAGCAAAGGAGGAAAAGTACTTTGGTACACAGTTTGATTGGTGTTTTAAGCTCTCACTTATACTGTATGTGTAATTTTGGCAGTTTGTCTTGGGACTGTGAATAAAACTCTCTGCATCTTGAAAGGTAATAGTAATCATTAATTTAATTTGGTGTACTAGAGTCCTATGAAACAAAAATAAGTAAGATGCCCCCTAGTTCTCATCTGCTTCCCTTCTGGCTGCTATTCTCACTTTCCTGTTGGGAGTGCTCAGAGAGAGCGAGCAGCTTGTAGCATAGTTTCTTTTGTTTAACAGTTGTGTGATACTGTAAATAGCCCAAGCATCATGACCTTTGGGCGTGCTCGTGTAAGAGCAAACAAGCTGGTTTTTTTGTATAGATTTGGAATTTTGTTCCACTCGTGCCTCCTAAGACCTATAAAACTGCTGAATTATAACATGTCATACCATCTTCCACGTGTTGCTTTACTGCTGGACTGCATTGTCGAAGCAGATGATTTACGGGATACTGGAAAATCTAAGTGAGAAAACTATTTCCTTTATCCCCTTTTAAGTCCTAGAATCCAATTAGACATTGTACACTGGGCTGCAAAACAACCGCAGAGTGCATACTGTTCACTGGAAGACTGTGCATCACGCAGTTTTCCCCTCCAAATGCCATGCAGCTGTTCTAAGGGAGCACAGAGTTGTGTGGGAACACATTGATTATCTTATGCCAAAACACAGTCAGACATGCACGGACACAGCTGTAGTAGAGGAAGATCTGCTTAAAATAAGGTACTTAACAGAGCTAGGTTATCTTTTTTCTTTCTTTATTGACATAAATTTTAATATTTATTATTACCTAAATAACTCTTGCAGACTTTTATTAAAGATAATACATTCATTTATGCTTTAAGTTCTAAACAATCCCATTAAAGAAAAAAAAAAAAAAAGAACAGGAAGAAAGTAAACCCCCAAGCTTGTAGTTTAATGCAATCTTGCACATACATAGCAGCTCCTGGAAAGCATGAGAGAACAAAATGTAGCCAGTGCTGTAACTGTTGGAAAGCTGTCTGTACGGTAAACCACACAGACTGCACAGAGGACTTGGTGTATTTGTGCCTCTGGTCTGGGCAGTTGTTTGCAAATCATGACTCTGCAGCCAGAGCTGATGTGGCAGAAGTGTTGTGACTCAGCACATCTTTCCCTCTTGTTTTCCATGATTGATAAACAGAAACAGGGGATTTGGCCCTGGAGAAAGTATTGCAAAGCTTGCCTCATATGCCAAGAGAAAAAAATACCGAAGCTGTTGGGTGAGAGGTATTGGAGTTTTCACTCTTACTCACAATCCTGTTGTATTCCTTTAAAAGAAATTGGATCAGATGGAAGGTGAGAAGAATTGTTTTTTTCAGGGAAGAGAAAATTCTCAGGATTCCTCAAGAGCGCTGTCAGGCAAAGAACTCTGGAGATGACTCCCGAGAGAATCAGGGAGTAGACAGCCACATCTTGGAGATCATAAAATTTCTTAGTGACAAGAGGAAACTGAGTGGAGGTTAAAGCATTGATCACTGGATTGATTCTAAACTGGGAAGCCAAGACAGGTCTAAAAAGATACAAAAAAGAGGGAAAAGTTGTGTTTCAACTTTACTTGGGTTTTGGTGTGTGTTGTCTGTGCCCGTCCACTCACATCCCCATTCTTTTTACATTTAAGTGTTTATTAGTTTTCTTTGGGGAAGTAACCTATGCAGAAAATTACGGCAAAACTACCTCCCTGCTCTGGATGACTTGCAACTCATCACAGATGTCTGTCAGGAATGGAAGGCCTTATACCGTCTAAGGAAACTGTTTTTCATGCCTGGAATCAACTTCAAATGGTTTTGGTTACTTGAGGTGTTTCTATGTTATAACCTTTCTCTTCTTGTGCTGTTGTGTTTATTTTGGGGCATGCATAACAGCTAATGGCAACTCTGATGTTCTTGAGCCTGCCCTGTGATGACACCAGACCTCCAGGACTTCAGGTGAAGTCCAGGATTTGGCTGGCATTTCACACAGCATACTGATAGAGGTGGCTGAACTTTTGGTGCACCTGTGCTGCCCTTGAGGTGCTTTACACAGAGAATTACATTATGATTCAGATTTGATTGCAAGTAAATAAAGCAAAAAGAAAAAAAAAGATTAATACACAACAGTCCAGCAGAAACAGACATGTTCCTTTTTTCTGTCTTGTACTTCGGTCTCTCTGCAGTAACATTACTTAGGCTATTTTATGTTGAGTGTCTTTTCCAATAGTTAACACATCTGAACAGTGATTAAAAACAATTTTAATAGTCTCTCCAGTTAAGCAAAAAGTATATGGAAGGACTGATACATTAATCCGAAAACACTTATGTTTCCCAGTGTGGGATTTTTTCATGTGGTTTTTCTGTTACTTTCTACTGTGGGCTATCCTCCTTGGGAAATAATCCCATGCTCCAAAAACTATATACCAGCTTCCACTTTTAACCAGAAGACCATGTATGGGAAACCAGATCCTTATTCTTTATATTAAATTATGCTAATTATACTGGAAAAGCTTTTGTAATGCTTTCTGGGAAATATGTGTTATATGAACAGCACATTTCCTGATATGGACTCAACTTTACACTTGTATATGTCAAACATCAAGAAAGGTTATTCTGTGGTGTCCCATTTCTCCTGAAAAACAAGTAACACTTAGAAAATACTTCTAGTAGATGAATCTGAACTGGCAAGTGAATAAAATCCAAAATGGTTGCTCAGGACTATTGGTTTCTTCCTTTGCCCTCTCCCTGTGAGAAGCAGTCCTCAAGGATCCGACTGAGAAAAGACAGAGTTCTGGTGCCGTGCAGAAAGATGGTTAAACTGACAGTTGTCTTGCCATCATGCTCTGAAGAAGTCTGTTTGGTATGCTTCTCACTTGTCTCTCATTTGTGCTCCCTTGATGATTATTGAGCCATTGTATTAATTATATCCAGTGGAGGGTAATAATCACCCAAAGTACAGGTCACTCAGTTTATCTTTCTGTGTGTGACTGGTCATTAGGAAGTCTCTATTTAAAAGAATTCCTCAGAAACTGTTTTGTTGGTTTTTTTTTAGTAGAAAAATGCTGTTAAATTTTCATTTTTTCCTCAAAATGCTTTTAAACACCAAGAATAGAGAAAAGCAACTAGAAGAATGTTTTTTCTTTCTCCTGCACTCAGATATCCTATAATCAAAATTGTTATCTCTTGGTATGCTGAGTGTGGGCAATATTCTTGCTACTGCAAGATTCACAGCACTCAATGAATCTGTTATTTTAATTCATAGTTGATCTAATCCATTAGGTTATTTTTCAAGCAAAATGAGCTAAAAATCAAATGGGCATTGGATTAATGTCACTTTATTATTTTCTTTGCTAACTTATCTCTGTAGTAAATAATTTTAAAAAATGATAAACATATACACATTGACCAGAAGACAACTCCCAGTGTTCTGGCTTTTGAGATGTCTGCAGCTCAACAGATGCTTTATTTCTCCTCTTTCCTGGTTACTTATTTATTTGTATGGGGTGAGGTGCTTTGTTTTCCAGAATCCTTTCAAAGAGGAGGGTTGGAATGTTGGTGCTGAATGGGAACAGCCCGTTTTCTCTCATCCATAAAATTCAACCTCCCTACTGCAGTTTAGTTAATATCAAATCATGAAACACTTTTCTTCCATCAACCAGTTCTCAAACCATCTCACCATCCACTCATCCATACCACACTTTCTCAGCTTTGTTATCAGGATATCATGGGAGACAGTATCAAAAGCCTCGCTGAAGTCAAGATAGATGACATCCACTGCTCTCCCTCCATCCATCCAGCTGGTGATGACATTGCAGAAGGCTATGTCGAGCACAACCTCCCCTTGGTGAATCCATGCTGACTACACTTCATAACCTTCTTTTCATCCAATTGCTTGGAGATGGCATCCAGAACAAGCTGTTCCATCACCTTACCAGGGACAGAGATGAGACTGGCTGGCCTGTAATTACATGGGTCCTCCTTCTAGCTCTTTCTGAAGACTGGAGTGGCATTGGCTAACCTCCAGTCCTCAGGCACCTCTCATGTTCTCCAAGGCCTGTCAAAGATGATAGAGAGCAGCTCAGCAATCACCTCCACCAGCTCCCTCAGCACATTGTGAGACATCTACAAGGTCTGGGGAAGGTCAATCAGAGGTTTATCAGAGCCTGAACTTGTTCTGAATGCTGCTTACTGTTGTTATGTAATATGTCAGATTAGAATAATATCTGTCCTTTGTTTGCTTTGTAAGCCCTTTTAGATGTGTTTCCCATTCCAATTTCTGCATAAGAGTATCCTATTTTTCAGTATCAATGAAACTAAATCTTGCACTTTCACCACTTGAACCCTCATTTTATATTCTAATGTTTCTTAGAAAGAAAAAAAAAACCACCATGGGCAAGAGTACTGCATTTTCTATTACAAACAAAAGACATTTGATGAGAACTCAAGCAAAAATTCCTGTATTTTGCTACTTCATTGTCTCGCTTCTTCTTTCTTCCCATGCTTTCCAACTACTTTTTTTCAGTGCTGTACTGTGAAGGTTCTGGTGCAGTGCAAAATGACATTGTCTCCAGCAAATTGTTTTATCCAACATAAATGAAATGTTACATCATTTTTCATTTTTTCAGGACTGGCCATCAAATCAGGAAATAAAGTTTTTAGAGGGGATTTCAGAAGTATTTTCAAGCTATGAAGGATGCTGGTAATAGACACTGAAATGCAAAGTAGACACTTCACAGATCAAACTTAAAATTCTTTCTTCCTTTAAAATTATAATTATAGCAAATGGTTGTAATGATAAAATTTAAAAGTTCACCAGAAGGAGAATTACATAGGTCCAAAACTCATTACAAAAAAGTTTTACTAAAGCCAGCTGCTGTAATATCAATATGAGACAGAACAGAATGGCTTGTTCATAGCAGGCAAAGTTTCACTGCTTAATAACGACTACTTTGGATTCAGTCCAGCGAATAGGTTAACTCTATAAATAATGCAATCTTCCTACAATTTCCTCTCTCAAGATTTGGTCTCCTTAATGATTTCAAACCTGCCCTGTCCCATGGTGTTATTACACTGCTTTAAATGGCTGGCAATTGCTGACTCCTGGCAGTTACATGGACTCTTCTTTTCCGCTCTCTCTTTCAAATTGACCCTTCAGTAGAAAGTTAATTGTCATAAAAGGAGAACAGGTTGTACTGTCCCAGTATGACTTATTCTACTGACAACAACCACAAAATGAAAATTTTCGGTTGCAGTATTACTTTACTTTCATTTCTCTTGGGAATTACTTATTTAACTTTGGTAACTTACTTAATTTCAGTCTTTCAAAGCCAGGGGAAGGTACATTTGCTTTGCATGCAGCTGAGAGAGTGGAGAAGGTGGGGAGAGGACTGGTCGCACAACTCCACTACTTAGAAGTTAACACAGGTTCTTGATGTGCAGGTTCGTGCCAATTATTGCCCATGAGATTATCTCCCAACCCTGTGGAGTTTTTGGACACTCTGCTGCAAAAAGTGTCTGCCTTTTTCAATGGTTATGTTTGGTACTCAATGCACAAAGCACTCACCGTATCCTCAGAGCATATGGTTACAAATCAGAAGTCATAGCTTTCCAGCTCCTTCAGGTTTAAAAAATAATAATAATAAAAAGGAGCCCCTATGTTTTGGGTTAAATACGTGTGTTTTTCTGGCCTTGCTTCAAATTTTTCTGCATGATTGTGCCGGCAGCTTTCATTAGCAAAGAAAGATCAGTGTGAATACTTGCATGGCAAGGTGTCATATAGATCTCATGCAAGCAAGGAACTTTATCTGAGTTTATGCTTTGCTAATTACTCTGTGATTGTACATAATATTATGTAGGACGTAATATTATTAGGACAGGAGGAAATGGTGTCAAGTGACACCAGGGGATGCTTAGGTTGCATATCAGGAAAAACTTCTTCCGGAGAGGGTTTTTAGGTGTTGGAACAGGCTGCTCAGGGAGGTGGTGGAGTCTCCATCCCTGGAGGTATTCAAAAGACAGTTAGATGTGGTGCTGAAGGACTTGGCTTAGTAGTGCATGACAGGTTTAGGGTGATGTTTGGACTTGATGATTGATCTAAAGGGTCCCTTCCAACCAAGACAATTCTATGATTCTATGATTCTATGATTCTATGATTCTATGTGCTATGAAAAGAAAAAGTAGAAATTAAAGAACACAGTAAAGAAGCCAACAGAACTAGTGTTAAATATGCTAAATAGATGTGTATAGTAATGAGAAAAAATCTATAATTAGAAGATTGATTTTGACTTTCCTTCCCTAACTTGGTTACTTATAGTGTGCTGATTTTAAAATTACACACTTTTCCTACCTAGAATCATAACTAATTATAACACAGATTCTATAATCTACCTAAAAAATGTAATTTAAAAATCCCAAATCTGCTTCATTCTCCAGGTAGAATATAAGAAAATTAAGATTCAGATTTTTTTTCCCAACTATCTGAATTACAGTTACTTATCATGTACACTGTTTGCCTTATATCTTGCTGCTGAGATAGAATCACAGAATCACAGAACATTAGGAGTTGGAAAGGACCATGAAAGATCATCTAGTCCAACCGCCCTGCTTGAGCAGGATCACCTGGATTAGATCACACAGGAATGCATCCAGATTGGTCTTGAATGTCTCCAGTGAAGGAGACTGCACAACCTCTCTGGGCAGCCTGTCCCAGTGCTCCATAACCCTCTCAGTGAAATAGTGTCTCCTTACATTCACATGGAATGTACTATCTCCCAGCTTGGACCCGTTGCCCCTTATCCTATCACTGGCCATCACTGAGAAGAGTCTGGCTCCATCTTCCTGACACTCACCCTTTATATATTTATAAATATTAACAAGTACTCTTTGTATTTTATCATCTCTGTTGAATCTCAATAAAAATGACAGGGAATCTGAATTTAACTGAGATGACAAAGTTACATCAAGAAGTTTTACTGTGTGTTTGTGTCTTAACAGCACAAAGACTGAGAAGAAAACATTTACTAAACCAACATATAAGAATTCTTTCTTCTTTTTATAACTTCATTCTTCTCTATGATTTACATTCCTCAGATGCTGAATTCAGAAATATAAATTGTTAAGCAGAGATTTTTATCTTGAATACCAACACAAACATTTTTTCTGGATATTTGGGGTAAATCTTTCCTTTTAAAGATAGCTGCTTAATGTCCAAGCAACAATTTCACATCTATATTTCACATCTATTTAGTGGTGGACTTGGCAGCGCTAGATTAATGATTGCACTTGATGATCTTAGAGATCTTTTCTACTCTAAACAATACTATGATTCTGTATTTAATTAGTAAAGGTTTTTTTTTTCTTAATGCTTGTGATCTATTTAATCTATTTACTGAAAAATCAAACATTGTTTTATAGCCAGTGGGTTTTGGTTTTTTTCCTCTTCACTATCCCTTCCCATCCCAGCCTATCTCATCCCACCCCTAAATGAAACATTTTCTTTTCAAAAAACAGAAAACATTCTAAAACTGAAATCCAGCACATAAATACTAGTAAATACTACATAAAATTTGTTGGGAAAAAGTTATTAATTTTATTTAATCCATTCCAATTTGTTTACAACTTTTAACATTTGTTTCTTCCCATGTTAACTGTTATCTCATATATTATTTCTTAGATCCATACACAGGATTCTTGTAATTATTTATTCATCATTGGGAAGCTTCAGATGAATATAATCATGTCTGTTTGGGCCAGACATTCCTAAAGCAATTGTGTTAGGCATATCCCAAACACCCACTGTGCAAAACCACACTCAATCTGATTACAGGAGATCATTGCAAGCAATACATAGATTATTTTTGTGTATCTTCATATTGTCATTCCTGCGTCTCTGACACAAGCATAATCATGCCAGTAATTCTCTGGGGAGGAAGAGTGCAACTGGCTGTCAGGACTTTTGGGGGAACCATCGCGCGTCAGGTGGATAACCAGCAGCTACTGATGCTGCAGAGCACAGAGAAATTCAGCCATAGAAAAAGCTCTCATTGTGTCTTCTCAGACCTAGTGATGTGAGCCCCAGTGCTGTGTTGTTTGGCTGGGAATGGAAGTTCAGTACTCCGGAGGGAGCTCTGTTTTTCTGTACCTGAGCGTGATAGGTTTGTTTGTTTTGAGACAAGGGGCAGATGAGCACTCATCATCATTTCTTCTTCTTCTGGCAGTTTCTCTGGCATCCGGCAGGTTTCACACACATTCACCAGCATCTCAAAGCATTTGAAACCTATGCAGTGATTAACTCCTGCTTTTTGTCAATATGATTTGTATCCGTTTAGTGTCCTATAGATACTGTTACTTGCAGTGTGGCTGCTGATTTAGAATTTCTTACATACTTGGTGTGCTTTCTACATTTTCAAACACTTTTCTTCTGTATATTGTGGTAGAACCTTAGATGTTGGAAGGTGATAGATGGTTCATTGTCCATGAAGAGATGTGTGTAAAGGGATTTAAGGGGTTATTAAGGCAGAGAAAATTGTCAGTTCAGGAGGGATGTGTGTTGAAGGAATTTCAGCTTAGTTATGGTAAGTTGTTTTTCAGGCAGACAGTAGTGTAGTCTGAGGCTAAAACTGTGACTGGCACTTAAGAAGATCCAAGAAGTGTGAATGAATTTAGCAAACTGGTCTTGACTGGCTACTCTCACATCTGCAGTCAGCTGTTCCTCACGATCTATCTGATTTTCATTAAAAGAGACACTTGGATAGGAAAGTGGGTTGTTTATTATAACTAGGAATTTTGGGTGGTGTTCTTCAATAAGAGTAACAGGAAAGCAAAAGATATGGTCTGTCTGTAGAAGAAATACCTGATCAAGATTCTTTAAAAATGAAAACTGTTAAGGCAAGGAGTCTGGATTAGTGTCTTAGGTGGCACCAATAATTGCATAAAAAAATTCCTTTTTCCTGTGAGTAAAATAGGATAATTAGGTCTTAATTTTTTTAAGCAGAAAGTAAGTGGAAGTCAAGACAGGGAAAGCAGCAACATTTGCATGCTTGTGTTCATCTTACCCAGCTGCTGCTTTCTTATTATGTTTAAAATGGTATATCTATACTTTGCATGAAGCTATCTATGAATGGGTATATAATATTTAGGGGTATAAACATATAATTACATATGCTTATACATGTATATATATTGTTTGTGTGCATGTGTAAGTAGGTATCATACAAAGCAACACTGCATATAATAGCTGTCAGTGGTTGGATTTTCCAATCACCTAAGTGCACTTGATTTTAAGAGACCACTTTGTAGCATTTGGATGCATTTAGATGTGTTTAGATGAAAGCAGTATCTACAAAAATAATTCCTGCAACAAGTTTAGAGGACTATTTTTATTTAGCCAGACTCAGACTGTTTCAGAGGTAATTTGTAAACTTGATAAAATAGAATTATGTTCAACTTGACTTAAAATTAGATTTAATAATGAATGTAAATCTGTTGAGATTAAAAAAATAGTTTTATCTTTAGTTTTTGCATCTTTATAGTTCCTGAGTCTAAAATCAATAGACTTCTGGGAAAGGATATTGTAACTGTTTGTCAGAAACAAATGGGTCTATCAAAGTATTTGGTGAGACTTGAAATTTCCAGGTCAGTTTTTCAGTATTAGGTGTTTGGATTCTACAGAAATAAAGCAACGGTGGAGGAGAAAGTTGTCCACTGCTTATTTCAGAAAACTGGCAGCCATTATCCTGAGAGACTTTGTAATTGTTAGCATTTTGATATGGACATTATTTTAAAACTTTCCCGGTGTTTTCTTTGTCCTCTGGTTGCAGCAATTGTGCGGGTATGTTTGTAAATCCCAATTGCAAGAGCTGTTCTCTGTTTTTCAGTCCTTGCACAGTGATGATAAGGGGGGCTAACAAGGCTTGGAAATGTTGGACTTCCCATCCCGGTACTGGGCCAGAGCTTGTTGCCAGCACACCACTGCAGGTTCTGCAGTTCCTCTGCTGAGTGTGAGATTGAAGTGGGAAGCTGCAGCCCTGCGCAGCAGCGCTGCTGTGTGCCATGATGCAGGTCTATGCCTGCTCTCTTTTGTGCCTAAGTCAAGTGGGGAGGAACATGTCCACACACAGACGTTGACATTAGGTCTGTGGGTTTGGTTGTACCATTCTAGGACAAAGCAAAACTATTTCTGAGCTGGGCTTGGAAGAACTGGGAGTTCAGGAAGTTTGGTATATATATATATAAAGCACCTATCACCATATTGATAAACATTCTTTGGAACCACTCTGATAGCAGAGGTAAGAACAGGACTCAACCTGTTAGTGCCTCAGCACTGCTGCAGTTTACCCACTTGGCTCAGTGGACTTGAAGACAGGTATGATTCTCGCTGTCTCTGGTACCCACCCATTTTATAATACATGTGTAGGAGAAAATCCCATATGAATACTGAGAGCTTTGTTCAGGTTCTCAGATCTAAGCAGCAGTATAATCTTTTGCAGATGAAGCAATTGCCTGGGAAATAATATTAGGGAGTACTGAAACAAAGAACTCTGTGTGTCCAGAAATCCACAGACAAGTGCAGAAACAACCTAGGAAAATAATACCTTTGGAAGCGTCCTGCTTATCTGCTTGTAAAGATCCCAGGATAATTTGCCTTGGTTAACACTGTACTCAGGCATAACCAGAGGATGTCTTAGGATCATTGCAATAGGCACAGACTATTGAAAAGAGTAGTGATATCACAGCAGGACTTACAGCAGAAAAAGCTGATATGGTTTTGTTTTCCTCATATCCTTACAAATTATAGTAATGAATATCCAGAAAAAATTGTTATTAAAGTAGAATTGACCTCCTGCCCTGAAAGCTATTTCCAAGAAATGCTCTTTAGCAACTTGCTCACCTTTGTTTGGTTTTTTTTTTTGAGAACTTCATGGGAGAAATTAAAACCTGTGATAAAACTCAAGAACAACAATAAAGCTAAAACAATAATGACTATTCAAGCTAATAGAAGAATCCAGCTGTAATCTGTAATTTAGAGGGTTTGTGGAAGCTTTTTACATTAATAATTTGATTTACTTTTAGATTACCAATGACTGGAGGAAATGTTTCAAGGGTTTCCATTTATATTTGAGTGACCAGTGACAGTTGCTTGTCAGCACTGTGGATGTGTTTTTGGGATTTAAAATGTGCCTTTACAGTGTGAGGAAGGCAGGAGAGAAGACCAGGGTCTGCACTGATGCACCACTATCAGAAGAGGTATTTATCCAGGTGTTATCCAGGATTGATCTAGCCTTAAAAATTGCTCCTGTCTGAGGACTGGGCGTCATGCACTGGGTGCCATTAGACTCTAATATATCATATACTTTATCTCTTACTGCAGTGCTTTCAGCACCACTTAAAATTGCTGTTCTAGTTAACATTGCACTTAGAAACCAGGCTAAAAAGACCCTAGAAAAATTAGCTATTCCCACCAGTGAATGTCCTCTTAAAATATTTTGCAACATATATGAAGTAAGAGTTTGCTTCCTTTCAGTAGCTATTTTCAAGAAAAACACATCATCCCATTTGTTTGCAATTTATACTATTCTTATTCTTATTCTTATTCTTATTCTTATTCTTATTCTTATTCTTATTCTTATTCTTATTCTTATTCTTATTCTTATTCTTATTCTTTTATTCTGATGATGAAATCCAGAGAATGAAAGCTAAGAGACCACTGCAAGATCTGCTGAATCTGGGTCCTAAATGTAATGGTGGATAAATGCTTGCACATATCTGCAGGGGTATGTTTGCACACTCAGCCTCCATGCTGTAGACATAAAGGATTTGGTTTGAAAACAGCTAAGTCAGGGACCAGCAGGTGCATTGCAGAAGCCATCAGAATACCTACTGCATGGCATCACAGTAAGACTTGTGGTGACAAAAACGCCCTTCAGATGAACATGCTTTGCCTCAAACAGAAAGAAAACAGCGTAAGAGTTGTCAAAGTGCAATTCCCTTTCATGGAGAACATGTTTTGTGGAACTTTCCAGGAATGTTAAAGAACCTGAAGATAAGCTTCCTACTGCGGAAGAGAGAACTACACGAATACTATGAGGGACCCACTTTCATTCACTGCTACTCCAGGAGAAATCATAGAATCACAGAAATCGGAATTATTCTGAAAGAAACTTCCAAGAAGGTGTATGGAAGGTCGTTTTAAAATGTCACAGAATAGTAACAAATATCTGGAGATGTTATGAGGACAAGAAATCAATGATAGAGATGTGAGAGCAGATTTGGTTTGATGGATAACATGCTTAGATATTTATCTCAAAAATTCATTATTACTGTAGGTGATGGGCAGGCTGACAGTGGGCATTTGTATGCGTATGCATGCAGAAAAATTATAAGATGTAGTTGAACCATGACACTTCAGCCTTTTGGTGTTATAGTCAAGAGCATTCATGATTCTAGGGACCATATATCAGTTAGAGGCAAACTGCAGTACCCTAACTGGCTTCCAAGGAGCTCCCTGGTTTTGTACCACTGACTATCGGCTGGGGTCAAAAAAGACCATCTGCATTTCTTTTTCTTCTTGCTACTATCCTGTTTACATAGTTTAGAAACAATTATTTTTGATTTCCACTTCGGGATTTGCTTTCCTTTACCATACCTAGTTGATACTTAAGCTATGAGGAAAATATTTTGATCATAAGTCATTAATTTCCCATGATGAGGTTGTATGTATGTGAATGCATTATCTTATGAGATATAAAATTCTCATGCACTGTACAAATTTTCCTTTTGCTAGTAGATTACATGTAGAATGCCCTGAACGTCTTGCCGTGTCATGTTCCACCAGCATACAGCTTAGTTTGCTCACAGTCGTCTTGCTACTATTTCCTGAGGAGTTTGGCAGAGGTAAGAGTCTGTACAACTATTTGGAATTTACAACAAAGGTCCTTAATAATATAAGATGCTTAGGGTTACTTATAGATTTTAAAAAGTCCCACAGAACACATATATTTAAAAGGCTGGTACCGCTGTAAGTCAGCTGTGTAGTTGTGTTGCTCCTGTCTGCATTTCAGGCTGCTGTTGGCCCACCATTTTACAAGACGTGGGGAAGTGGGTGTAGGTTTTTGCCACTGAGCCAAGAGTAGGAGACTGCATAATGAACTTGTATTCCTGATCCTGACTGTAACTATGGATACTGCGAAGGGGAAGAGCTATCTTCAAGGGCTTCTGAGCAGAGGAAGAAGGGTCATAGCTGGAGAAAAAGGCCAAGCAACTCTACACTCATTAAACCAAAGCAGGAAACCACAGCATGACTCATTTCTTATGCGTAATGTATCATCAGAGCTCTCCCGTTACAGTTCACTGGTGGAAATGAAGTTCATCTTTCTCTGTCTTTCAGGAAACTGCTGAGAGAAAATTCCTTTAGGGAAGCCACAGCTCCAGTGTCAGGCCTTTTTCAAGCAGAAAGGCAACCCTGATACCTGCCTGCTGTTAGACACAAACTGATACGTGACATGATCTTACGCCCACCTGAAGTATCAGGTTCTTTTCAAAACACCTTTGCACCATGAGAACTTCAGTAAGCTGGTATCTACAGTCACAGTGAGGACACACTGGCATTGTGGGCTGAATGGATCAACTCCTTTCTTCTTATTCTCTTCCTGCTAAGTTTCATATCTTAACAGTGATGTGAACAGCAAGCAAATGAGCTCTGGTAGTGAAAATCAGCTAAACCAACAAAGTTTTTTATTCATTTTTTTGGACAAAGATTGGTGGTTAAACCAAGTTTTGAATGGGAACCAAATTAGATTCTGTTCCTGTTCTGATTTAATAAGTATTTTTGAAGGAGAGTGATATCAGACTCTTAGTGAATTTCACGACAAATCAAGTGATTCTGTTTCCAAGTTTCCTGAGGGATTTTAAATAAGGAAAAAAAAAAAACCAACACCAACCAGGAAGGTTGTACTGACAAAGCCCAGTGTTTTAGGGAGATAAAGAAGGATGTAGAGACACAGACATAGGCAATGATAACCTCAAATCATCTTGATTTTTAGTTCTGAATTAAAATGTCCTCAGCAGAAGATTCCAATCCTGAAATATTAAACCAGGGCCCCATGAGCTACAGCCTGTATTTTAAATCTGTTTTTGTTTTCACAAAAAGCTACATTAATAATATCTTGGCATGGTACTGAGCACCATCAATTGTGTAAAATTCTGTTGCCTGCTGTGCTCTTCTATCATTAATAATACATCCTAAGATAGAAGTGAGAGCAGAGTCTTGCAAAGCTAGCTGATAAGATAGCTGCAAATGCTTCTTTCATTCCAACTAGGATGATAAAAATAAGAAGGAATCTTTCATACCCTACATGACAGATTCAAAATTGAACTAAGACCGTCTAACCCCACTGAAAGTCATGGAACTTCACTGCCTTGGAAGACATCAAGTCTGAATTGAAAACTAAAAAGGGAAAAAGTCCTGGAGTCAGTTATATTCCCCGAGCACTGAGTTTAGCCTTGAAAATATCAGCATGATTTTCTTTATGCTCTGATGATCTATCAGTGTCCCAAAAATTAAGCTTGTGCAGTTGAAAAATTTTGACCTATTTTTTTTCTTCCAGCAGTTTTTGAAAGCTTTTTCTCTTCCCATCTCCCTAAAATGTTTTCTTTAACCTCAGTTGAATATTTTATAAAATTGTTCCTAAAGATGCTATTGTTCTTCTAGACGTGTTGTTTTTGAGAGTAATGTCTATTAAAACAATGGTGATGAGCTGGATTTTTTGGAGGTTGGTCAAGAATGCTAGACTTGAGCCCACAAACAAGACCCCAAACTTCATGGTTTTCAAATCATTCATCTTGGAAACCTGTTTTCATCCAAATAAATCCCTTGCAGAACTAACATTAGCCTTTTTTTCTGTCTTTGTGGAAAGAAAACACTGGTGGTTTTTGCTAGTAACAAAAATATTCTATGCTTCCTCTTGTTTGGCTTTTCTCTTGCAGAGGACAGCAGGTATATCTTGGAAGAAGAGTATGCTATTTTCCATGTTTGGTAACAGAGAAAGAGCAGTAACCTTAATTTAAAATTAAATTCTGTATCTGTCCCTTTTGAGTCCTTTTATATCTAGGGAGGCCAGCAAGCTACTTTGAAAATAAAGAGAGATCTGTTGTTTCAACTGTTTAAACTGGAGAATAATTTGGCACGAGAAAACCATCTGGACTGGTCATGGACAAAAGAAAGCAAGAAATTTGGAAAGGGCTTCCAGCCATAGAAACACCGACATTCTGAAGCAACCTTCCTACACCACCAGTTAGATTTACCAGGGATTTCTTTTGCCTCATCTCGTGTTCAGATTATGTCTGGATAATTCTGAATGGGATTATATGGTGTGGTTTCCTGCTTCTGCAGACAAGCATAATTATACATCATTTACCTTTGATGCCTATTCCTAACGTGTTTGGTAAAATATGTTTCAAAGGTGGGGAAAATCAGATTCGTTCTCTGCTGCTGATTTGTGTTGTTTAACCCTGAATATTGCTTGCTGAAAAAATGAATAGACAGGAATATTTTGCTTGGTAAGCAAACACTTTTTATGAACCCTTTGATACCAACAAATAATACTATGGAAGCAAATGCAATTTGTGAAGTGTGGATTTGAAGGGGATTTTTGCACAGTAATTTGCAGCTATGCTTAGAAAATGTTTTAGCTTATGCATTAGTGTCAAATATATCTGTTTATACAGCAGAGGTTAAAAAGTCACTGAAATGTTTTTCCTTGTCAGTGTACAGTAAAATAAAGAACTCCTTCTTCTGGGAAAGAAAAAGGGTTAGCTAGAGTGAGGGTGTGGGTTCACAAGCAGTGTTAGCTGATCTAACTGCAGGTTACCACCCAAATGGGCCTTCCTGTTCTCCCTGGGATGTTTTTTCCCACCCTCTGCTCACTATTTAAAGTCCTGTGTTACTGTTTTTCAAGTCAGGTTGAATTGAGAGTTTAAAGGTAAAATTTGGCACTGTGAAGAAGAAGGATGTTTGAAAGCATAGCAGGGACCCTGAGACAATGCAGTCTTGGTTTCTGGCATTGTTTAGTGCCAGTGCCATCTGCAAACTGAACAGTGGTGGTAGCTGTGCCTTTAGGGGCCACATCCAGCTCCAGCAGTGCACAGGCAGCGAGTGTGGTAGGAAGCATTCCTGCCTGTCCCACAACAGCATGAGCACTTTCTGTAGCAACAGACCTATTTCCATTTGACTTCCCAGCTGTACTTTGTCCACTTTGGCAGAATAAACTCTGCTGACTGAGACCATGACATGGTCATGACGTTGACCATGCCCCCTGCCAATCTATTTCAATGGTTGCTGTACTCAGGTGAAAACCAGGCAGCATGCCCTCACTCCTCTTCCATCTGCTATTCACTGATCCCATGGGTTTGATTTTTCCAGGTAGAACAGAAGAGGGTGACACTAGGAAAGAGATCAGAGTAATGCCTTGTGTCATTTTCCAAGGTGACAGCTAGACCAGTATAAAATGGAGTGCTCTGCAACTCCTAGTCAAAGCTTCCTTCCTCATCTCTTCATGCTGCCCCATTTTTGGGACTTGTCTGGATTCTGGTGGAGTCCAAACACTGTACACATCAAAGGTTCCTCTCGGTGTTGCTGTGGGTTCCATTCCCAGCATTCGTCTGCTTCCTGAGACTGAGCCACTTCCCTCAGCCCCTCTCATTTCATCAGCTCCCACATTTTGAGACCTTTACCTGTTCTCTGAAAAGAAAAACAGTAAATCAAACATGCCCAGTCTTCATATGGTGGAAGATTTCTTGGATAAATCTTTAAGAATAAAAGTACTCAATGGTCTAATGGATATGTTTATTCAGTGCCCTTGATCATTCTTTGGGCGTTTATTGTCTCTACAGATTCTTCTAAGTTTTGAAGACAAACACTCAATTTCAGTTTCTCCCTGATCACTCAACTCTGCACTTTAACAGTAAAACCCCAATTGCTGGCATCCTTAAATCCCTGTCCTTTTTCTGCTCTTATCTGCATCCCACTGCTTTTTTGAAAATGTCTCTTCCAGTCCTTCAGACTCTTGTGCTACACAGGAAGGAATTTTACGGAGTGGGGTGGGAGGGGAGATCTCTCTACTAAGTTTTAAGTTTGTAGTCCTCTGTCACTTCTCTCCTTAATTAGCTCTTTTCTTAGGTTGACCAGTGAATGTGGCTTTTCCTTACTGGTGGCTTTTCTCAGTTTTTTACCATTCTTAGATCATCTTTCTATGTCTTCACAGTGCTGCTATTCACAGAATCACAGATGGCAGGAGTTGGAAGGGACCTTGAAAGATCATCTAGTCCAAACCCCTGCCTGGGCAGGGTCACCTTCTGGGCAGCCTGTTCCAGTGCTCTGTCACCCTCATGGTGAAAAAGCTTTTCCTTACATTCACATGGAACTTCCTGTCTTAGCATAGGAACATGCTATATTCCTATATGCAACATTATATTGTTTGCAATAATATACCAACATTATATGTTATAATACATCTTCTTGGTAACTCCCATCCACAGTTCTCAGAACAGCAGATCCAGTGGTGCCTTCATCACCTGAATGTGTAATTTCATCTCAAAATTATGTCTGTTTGGTTTGGCAAGAATTTATTTACATATATGTCGTGGTTTTGCAAGTGGGGTTCTGGTGTGTGTGGAGGACGGGCTCCAGGAGTAGCTTGTGCAAGAAGCAGCTAGAAGCTTTCCTTAGGCCCTGCAGAGTAAATACCATTTAATTAGATTACTCTTTTGTGCAATGCGATTGTTTTCCTTATCAGTCTTTTGTTCTGCTTTTGTTCATAACCAGTTCCTTGCTTAAAATCTTGTTAGATAATTCATATCTGAATTGTCCTTTTAAAGCACTTCACCTTTTTTCTGGTTCTTTGATACCTCCCCAGTTTTAAATACTTATTAACAACAAAGATGCTCTCTATTCAGGTGAATATTCTTTAGGTGAATATTTTTTAAATCTTGGATTCGAAACATCCAGATATGATTATGACACATCCGATTTTAGTAGAGGAGAAGTGGATATAATTTACCACTTACTATATTTTCTTCTCCTTTTTTTATTCTTTTTTTTTTAATAAGATTCCCCTCAAAATAAAAGAATAAAAAAATTTCCAAATGACACTTCAAACTTCCGTGGTGGTCTGGGCAAATTTGGAAGCTGATACCAGTGAAAAGTCCCAAAACCTTAGAATTGCTGAGTTTATTTATTCATTGGATGAGCTAAGCATCCTGAGTCCAAAGGAACAGGCAGATGACTCTCTGAAGTGGTTAGTAGACTGCATAGATAGTTAAAGATTTCTACCAAGTAAGTCTAGCCAAAACCAGGATACTAGGCTCACTTTCAAATCTTCTCCCCAACCCACCGAGGGGGATGAATATTAGTGAAGGCTATATGGGTGTTTCAGCTGCCTGACAGGTTAAATCATGACACCTAGGAGAGTGACAAGAATGATAAAGAAGAATGAACCTATCGAGGGGAGAAAGTGAAGTGTAGTAACTGAGTGTAGAAAACCATTAGAAGTAACTTACTTGACAGTATAAACCATATAGGAATCTATGCAGATTTCTCTCCCCTTTCAGGGCCTGAGTTTTTTCTCTTTTCTTCTTTTCTTTTCTTTTCTTTTCTTTTCTTTTCTTTTCTTTTCTTTTCTTTTCTTTTCTTTTCTTTTCTTTTCTTTTCTTTTCTTTTCTTTTCTTTTCTTTTCTTTTCTTT
>VXBZ01004106.1:251432-277204 GCA_013399135.1 Heliornis fulica
CCTTCCCTTCCCTTCCCTTCCCTTCCCTTCCCTTCCCTTCCCTTCTCTTCCCTTCTCTTCTCTTCTCTTTCCTTTTCTCTCCTTTTTTTCCCAAGGGTGTAGAGTGAACCTCTATCTTGTTTTTCAGTTGTACAGAGACCCTAGGAAATCCAGTCCAAGTGAGCAAGTGTTTAGCAGACTCTGAAGCTAAAACTGAAATTTATTCTGGTCAAGTGTACAGAAATGAATGACCATAAAAGCTGGTGCAGCTAAATAGAAGAAGCTTTCTCATAGGCAGTTTTGAGAAAGGACAAATATTAGTAAAAGCAAAACATGAAAACCTAGAATCACGGACATAAAAAGCAGGACTGACTATTTTAATGAAACCAAACATGTTTCTTCAGTTTACAGTAAGCTTCTTTATACAGCAATTAGAACCTCTTGTTCTGATTCCTAAATGTGAGAGTGGTTCTTAACAGCATATTTCTATCCTGTATGAATATGCATAATTATCTTTTAAAAACTGGAATTTGAGAATATGTTATTCTTTTCTGTGATTTACATTACAGGGCCACAGATTATTACTGGCTTTGAAGTATTTGTTTCAAGCTTTCAATTGGTTGTTGTATGTTTTCTAAGATGGAACCAGTCCATTTCTTTGATTTAGTCTCATCAATTGTTTCTTTTTTTTTGCCTCTGGATAGACTTTTACCAGCTCATATTATTTGACTCTTTCATATAAATATGCTTGTTGAAACCCCTTTGATATATTTTCCAGAGATTGTGCTCAATATTGCAATGAGTAAGCACGAAAACTAAGCTCATTAAAGTCTATCCAGAGCCTTTTATCTAGGACCAGCTAGTTGTCAATTTGAAACCATGTGTCTAACTTTTGCTCCTGTTTACGTGTGCAACTGCTTAGGTTGATATGTTTGTGTCAGTATGATTAAGGAGAACATTGGCACAAAGAGCATCTCTAAAAAAAAAAAAAACAAAACCAAAACAGATCAGTGATCTAACCTGGAAAAACAACAGCTTTTTGGTCTTATAATGAAAAAAAAATAATGTGTGAAGGTAAGTTCTATGTCAAAAATGTCTGAATATAAACTGGTAAGCCAGAAGATTATTGTACTGAAGTGGCTGTCCAATGTCTGTGGAGTCTGTGGGGATGGCAACTTTCAGTCTTGCACGTGAATAGCTAAATACAGGCTCCCATTGCACTTGCTAACCTGCACTGGAATGCTGCAGGAGGCTACAATGTGGTGCAAAATCATAATATTTCTGCCATGTTCATGTGCCCCGGAAGTAATGGTGGCCTAAAACTTCCTATCATTCCCGTTGTAGAGCTGTAATCTGTCCAGCGTGGGTCAGGAAAATGGTGTGCTTCGTTAATTTGCAGACCTAGCTCCTGATTGCATCGTGCCATGATCTAGTTTATTACAAGTGCTCCCATTTTCTGTCATGTGATATTAAAATAAGGCTTTTTTTTGGGAAAGAGAAGGGGTTTTCTTACGCTTCAAAGCAGACATTTGTGCCAATGAATGGCATTCATCTTGCACTGACATGCATAAATCAAATTGGTTTATAATTTGGCTCTGACTTCAGCTTCTAGCAGTCAACAAAGCTCCCTTTTACAGAGCCTGTGGTTACCTTCTTGCAGTTGTCCCTGCCGTATCAGAGAGTTGGAATAAGCGATCTTTCTGCTGTTAATGTGGGTTTATAATGCTATATTCAGATCTATGACAAATGCAACTTTAATTGAATATACTGCTATAGTTAATGGATTTACTACTGCTTAGAGCAGATCTGAATTGGGCTTCTATGTAAGGAAGGATACTTCAAACCTATTGGTGCATTTTTTTTTTTTTTTACCTTTACTCTGCCAACAACTGTCAGCAATGGGGTTTGTTTCCTGTTTCGCTGCAAGCCCTGAAACCAATGCTTAGCTTGTTGAAAAGCAGCCTTGTAGTTGTTGCTTCAACTAACTATCTTTCCCCTAATTAAGAAGACTATAACCTGAGGATTCTCTTTATTTATCTGTTTATCCACATTGATTCATTCAAAGTACTTGCCTTGGTAAGTAACAAAATCTCCAATTGGAACTCAGTTCTGCAAGGGAAAACCCTGAGGGCACATCATACTCTTTCCAAAGATGTAACTGAGTGCTGTTTGGTGGACTGGTACTGGAGAAGGATGGAACAATTGCAACAAAATAAAATTTACTGGACAGAATGCTTCAGAAGCAACTTTTTCAACGATATTTTAAGCCTTTTCTGGTATCTGGATGCCACAGACAAGGTTTCAGATGTTCTTGCAGATGTTGCAAGGAGGAGCACCCAGCAGTGCTACCCTTTGCCATGGGTTCCCTCCTGCAGAGGCAAGAAATGCCATCTCCAAATGCACCTCTGTTCACTCAGAGAAGTCCTTGGCTCCCATCAACTACAGAAAGAATTCTAGATGCAGGAACTTGCTAGACAAAGCTTACAATCTTTCCCAAAATATGCTGCGACTACTTTTTCAAACTTTATGTAATATTTTATATCTTCTGGTAGTTTTTGTATTCAGCTTAGAAAGTGGATTGATATGTGGGAATTCCCACGATTCTCTCAGTGATGTGTTTTTTTAATTCTAATGTTCTTCTAAAAGGAGACAAACCCCCCAAAACTTCATGGGTATTAAAAGGATACATTTGACTAATCCATAAATTGCCTAAGCTATAGCTGTGAGTTTGGCCTCAGTTAATCAGCCCTATTGCTTGTGATTCCAAAAGCTAGTACAATTAATTGTTTTGCAAAATGTCTCATCCTTTTACATGTTCTTTATTTTTTATGACTTTTTCCCTTTTCATTTATACTGAAATGGGTCTGTTTATGAGTTGGGAGTAGGCTTTAATGGCAGCCTAACGACAGCCCCCAGGCATGTTAGCTGGAGTGGACACTCCCTTCTTTCCCATAAACAGGAACCGTTTTATAAATGGAACCCTTTTGCCTACTGCTTGAACAGTGCCTTTGAAAGCATTTACTTTTAAGATGTTTATATGGACAAAGTGTTCCTGAAATCACAGAAAATTTATTTCTTTAAAGATCCTGATGATTTCTTTTTCCCCAAATGGCCATTTCTCTTGTTCAGCTGGGAATAATGTGATATTTCGGTTCAACAGAATAACATCGGTTTTGTGTTGTGCCATTAACCAGTTGTGAAAGAAATTCAAGAAATTCAAGAAATTCTTTCAGTTTCTGATGTCAGGCCTGTTGATGTGTGAATTTCTAGGCAATTTACATGAAAGGGAAAACAAAACCTGTGCTGGGTTGTGAGACATCACAATATAAGCTGTCCTAACACCATAGGTTGAAGGAAATATCCATTCATAAAATTCTTTCATTTTGTTAGGAACTCTTTGATGTCAAGACTTCATAGTGAAATGAATGGACCGCAATTGAAATTCCTAGCTGATTTCAGAGCTCTCAGGGACCTAAAAAGTGAACATGTGTTTTGTGTTAAAAATTCACAGAAGTATGTGCTCAAATAAAGGGAAACTTTAGGCCAGCTAGAGAAAAAGAAAAGAAAATCTAAATGAGGAAATTAGGAAAATGAGGTGAAGAAGTTTGGATGTGTGATATCAACTACTCTGAGCCACAAGAATTTTAATCACTGTAAAACCACGAAGAGTTCTTAGCAGGAAAGCATGTACCAGAAGACTGACTTAGCTTGCCTGAGGACTGCAATTAAAATTGTCATGTACAACAACAGGAACCAAGGATTTTTATACGAATGGTGTTTTTTCCTAGTGCCTGAATTCGTCTCCCCTTTAAACTGATAGGAATTTTTCCATTGGCTCAGAGCAGAAATAGGAGTTGGGATTTTTACTTCAGATATCTGCTTGTTGTTTGGTTGTTGAGGAATCAGTTTATGGCTTAGCTAGATATGGTTCTTGCATGTCAAACCTTAAAGTGCACCAATACTTGAATACGAAAAAAATCTGACATTTGAGTGATCTGTTCCTAACTTGGCTGTTACTGGCTGTTACTGGTTTGGGGAGGATATGGAATTTTTGTGCCTATCTGTAAAAGAAGTGTTGATCAAACCAGCTCTAAGTTATGCTCTTGACCTTTGAATGGGAACTTTAGAGAAGTATAATAACTGATCTTCCTCCTTTAAAAAAAAAAAGTAGTTTATATTTCTAATGAATACTTTAATCCATAAAAATTTATAATACATATTCAATGTTTGATTTCACCTTTAAGTTTTACAGTATGCATTCTTGGTGCTTTTTCTGGAGGACCTTGTGTGGGAGGAAATGCTTTGTGTCAGAAAGTTTGAAATCGTGGCTAATGGGCCACATGTGGCCCTTTGAAACAGTTTATCCCGTTCATTCCCAGAAGATTCTTGCAAGCCAAATGAATTCCAACGGGGACAGCAGCAGCAACCTGCTTCCAGTCACCATGTCTTGGCTGTTTGTTGGTTATTCATACCTAGGTCTGTTGCTCCACTTTGGCTTGCTGTACAACATGACACAAATATACTTGGCAGCAGGTACTAAGTAGCTCCCCTTTGTCCTCCTCCAGTACCCTGTCTTTTAGTTTCTGACACTCTGACTCTCATTTCTGCCTCCTGTTTTCATTTGTTGTCTCCTGAAACCATATGACTCCCCCAGGTTTCTCTCTGTTTCTCATACTCTTATATCTGAGGGTTAAAGGTGGCATTTAGTTTGGTAAGGGATAGGCCGATACCTGTTCTTAATGGGCAAAACAGCAGCAGCTATCAGTAGCTCAAGACAGTAAGCTCAGGTACCTCAAGCTGAAGAAAAGGGGAGGAGAAGGAAATGTTGGCATCACAAGGTTCAAGGGTGGCCAACATCTCTGAGTCACATAGAGGAGGTTCATGGCCATAATAAGAAATACTCTGCTAACTAATGGGGTACTGGTAACTTTTTTGGTGATCTATCACCTGAAACAACACAACCACTAATATAGTCTACAGTGTTTTCAATAATGACTTAATACTTTGAGTCCTTGGGCAGCACTCCAAATTCCTTACTGCCAGCAGAATCACATCTCTTGGATGCAGTCAGAATACTAACCTGATGTCTGAAGAGAGGGAAAGCCTGAACAAGAACTTTCAAAGAAGAAGTCATTCCAGAAGAAATAAAAGCAAAAGGACACCTCCAAAACAAGCAGAATTAGTTATAAAGAGGGAAAGCTTCTTGTATTATTGTCTCCAGACCCTGAGAAATGTATCTGAGCAGATTACTGTATTCCAGAAAGGAACATTTTTGGATGATAAAAGACCAGGAAAAGCTAATAAATAGTTTACTAGAAGGCTGAATGTATTTTAGGAGTTTTGTCTGATAGAAAAACATCTCAACTCCTCCCCCCCTAGACTCCCTAGAAATCTCCAAACTCCATCAGGGGCTTCTTTGGTCTGAGGAGATGACTTTCTTTCCCTCTCAAATTCAACAGTGATGAATTTGGGTGAGCTAACTTACATCTTCCAAAAAAAGAAATCCTATGGTGAGGCCTTCCACAGTTTCTATATGTAATGTTGCATAAAAAAAGAGAAAAAAACCAAACAAGCTAACAAAAAGCCAAAATGTTTTTGCTCTTGAACATGCTTCCTCCTGTTTTCATTTGCTGCTTGTAATAATGCATACTGTATATTGCTTACATGAGTTATGCTGTATTAGTACAGAGTATTATTAAAGATCAGTGACCAAAACTGCGGTGGCAGTGGGGAGATGTTTGTAATACTAGAATGCTGATGCGGACATGAAGCCAGCTATGCAACTGCCTTGTTACAAGACATGGCTGTACTCATAGCAAGGAGGTAATGAGGGGTTGTGTGAGCATGCACAAGTATCTAATATGGAACTTCTTGTCATCTGTTTAGTAAGGCTTGTTTGTTATGTAGGCTACTAATACCTTGAAGTAATAACTAATTTAATGGTTTTCCACTCATATATATCTTGTCTGAATTTTTTACCTCTGTCCTTTTACCTTTGTCCTTACTATGAGCAACCAAATTTCATGGTTCATGACTTCCACAATTAAGATCATGCTTATTAAATGTATGGCCTTATTTATTGGATATTAGGGAAGTTAAAGTTGTGTCCATAGTTTTTACAATATTGTTATATCCGTGTTTTACTGATTTTGTTGACAATTTACATAGCTGACAATTTGAACTTTCACATGCAAAACTTTGTTTAAGAAAGTGCTAGCAACAGTTCTTGTGGTCCCTATAGCCCTGGTTAGCTCTCACTGACAAAAATTCCTATTCTTCAGTCCAAAATATTATAAAAACTGCCTTCCTGCAGACATGAAAGGACAAACATTTTAATTATAGGATTCTGGACTTCCACAGTAATACTATTTAGGTTTTTATTTGATCCACAAGGAACTAAATAATTAGTGATTCTCAGGACATCACAGAATCCTTGTGGCATCCTTGGAGACTTTGAAAAAACACTTGTCACTTACTGGGGAAGAATATTCCTTTGAGTCTATGATGGGTTTGATTTAGTAATGAAAAAGCATAACCTCCTCTGAACTCTGATTATGGAATAGGGAGATATAATTTGCAAAAAAGAAATTAACTAATGTCGTTCGCCTTATTAAAACCTTATTCTTTAACTGGATTGTATTACTTCCTTTTTTTTGTTCAGGTCCTTTACTTGAAAATGAATTCTACTGAAGATGGAAAATCAGTTTTTATTTCTCATTAACCTGTTGTTTTGTGTACTGTGTTTTTAATGCTGAAAGTGATGGAAGAAATTGGACATAACTAGCAGTCTAAACCCTGAGAATTTCTAGTAACACCCTTACTTTATCATGCCAGTTCACTTTCCCATGGCCGTTCCAACTGAAATTCCATTCATATATATTTCTGAGCAGGTTTGGGGTTTTTAGCTATTTAAAAACCAATGTGTATTTGCTAAACAATATCACATAAAAACTCTGGTATTTTTGGCATTTCCTATTCTGTCACAACCCTTTTTCAAGTTGAATTCCATGTGGAGTGCACACAATAAGCAAGGAACTCAGCTCATAAAGGATGCAGAAATAAAGTCCAAGCTTGCTGTAAGAATAATTTTTTTATTTAACAAAATATCTACAAGCTGCAGAATTTCATGGCTTTAATTATCATTGGTTAAAGCATGTTACAGAGCTTGATGAATAGCCATTACCATACTTGCTTCTATGTCAATCTGTGACTTCCACATAAAAACTTCTCCAGCTGAAGACAAATCAAACAACAAATGCACTTTCAAATACCATAATACATTAGCTGGGTTTTAAAGGCATGGTCAGAGTAAACATTTTCTAGTAATTTTTGAACTATGACTGAGTTAGACTTGTATCATAAGTGTACTTTTTTTTATGTCATCATTATGCCATCTGATCCCTGAGCGGAAAATACACGAACGCCTTGTCACTGAAAGGTTAGTTGGTAAAAGAGGCAAAAAGGACAGATAAAGATGTATTCCCTGAAGGCCAGTAGGGGATCCATGATCAGCTCTTGCCTTAGAGAAAAGGAGACATAGAAATCCAAGATGCAGTAGCCCTTATATATCCATAAGAATTAAAGTAACCACTTCACAATTTCCCCTCATAACTCTAATATAAAACTATTTCTGTCTGACCTATAAGTTGTGGTGGTGCTGGTGCTGCTTGGCTGCTAAAGAGAAAGGCTAAGGAACATTTAAATAATTCTTTTCTGTTTTTATGCTAGTCCTAAATGTGTTGTTTTATATGATTATTGCCAAGCTGCTCACTTGAAGTTACTTCAAACTTGTGTAGCCATATGTGTTTGGCAACCCATATGCACTCTTCCTCCAGAGCCTGGGTAGACTTGCAGTTGTTCTGAATTAGGAATTATTGAATACTTGGATTAAAATTGTTCTAAATTTTTTTTAGTTCTAAATCTCACAATAAGTTGGTAAGAATTTCCTGAATCTGACTCCAAGCTGTCTCTCTAACCACATTAAGCATGGAATAATAATACCACTGACATCAAAGGTTTAATTGGTTCTGCATTGTTTGGTAGTGAGGTACTTCTGGCTATTCACTAGTGTCACAATTCACACCTAGTCTTGCAGTTATTTCTCTATTATTTTCAGCAGGAATGGAAATCCAAAGGAATTTATTTGTGACAATAGAACACAACCTCTCCCTAAAACAGATGCTTTTCAGGAGGGGAGAAACATCTTGTGCAGAAGAATTACCATCAGACAGCACTCATGCCAGTGGAGGCACTGGTTATCATCCATATTAGCTATTTGTGGTCCATTTCTCCTTTTTCTATAGACTTCTTACTTGTCTGGGAGAAGAATTCATACAGACCTGAATGCTGCTGTTCTATTCAAATCTGAAAGAGGAATAGCACGAATGCAGAACAAGCACAGGTAAGTCCAACAGCACTTGCAATTTGAAATGGCTTTCCAGTGGAAGTTAGAAACTGGAGCTCTTATTTTACCTAAAAATGGTTGATAGCATGAGGAAGGGCAAATAACCTTAATGATGAATTGGTTTATAGTCACATTTGTTATCTTCTTTCAGTTCTTGAAAAATGCCCATCTTATCAAACCATCTATCCCTAACATTTTACATCTGCTGGTGCAAGATACAGACCAAGCATTGGTCTACTCAACACCTCACATGGCTCTTCGCCTGCACTCATTGCAGACAGTGCAATGTGTGATTAATCTTAAAATCACAGATTCACAGAATCACAGAATGTCAGGTGTTGGAAGGGACCTTGAAAGATCATCTAGTCCAATCCCCGTGCCTGAGCAGGATCACCTAGATTAAAATGCACTATGCAAAGCTTTATAATCTTGAAAACTGTTTAAATTTATGCAATGTTTAAATCCTATAACCATAGGATTTCGAGATAGGGAACAAAATAATTCTCTACCCCATTCAGTTTATAGGAAATTCAGCTAAAATTGTATCATCAGTTCCAGTGTGGCATCACAGAATCACAGAACATTAGGGGTTGGAAGGGACCTCTAAAGATCATCTAGTCCAACCCACTTGCCCAAGCAGGATTACCTAGATTAAACCACACAGGAACGAGTCCAGATTGGTCTTGAATGTCTCCAGAGAAGGAGACTCCACAACCTCTCTGGGCAGCCTGTTACAGTGATCTGTCACCCTCACAGTGAAACAGTTTTTCCTTATATTCACATGGAGTTTCCTATGCTCCAGCTTGGACCCACTGCCCCTTGTCCTGTCACTGGCCATCACTGAGAAGAGCCTGACTCTAACATATTTGTAAACATTTATGATGTCACCCCTCAGTCTCCTCTTCTCCAAGCTAGAGAGACCCAACTCCCTCAGCCTGTCCTCATAAGGAAGATGTTCCACTCCCTTCATCATCTTGGTGGCTCTGCACTGGACTCTCAAGGAGTTGTATGTCCCTCTGGAACTGAGGGGCCCAGAACTGGATGCAATATTCCAGGTGCAGTCTCACCAGGGCAGTGGGGGAGAAGAACGTCTCTTGACCTACTAACCACCCCCCTTCTAATACACCCCAGGATGCCATTGGCCTTCCTGGCCACGAGGGCACATTGCTGGCTCATGGTCATCCTGCTGTCCCCCAGGACCCCCAGGTCACTCTCACCTGCACTGCTCTCCAACAGGCCAGTNCATCATCCGTGATCAAATGTAACTTCAATTTCTGCAAGAATGGAACAATTTAAACAAATAATCTCTGTACTTCCCAACAGATGCCATCATTCTATGTTTGTCTGTTTTCATTCCAATCTCCTTACTATAGGGACAATATTTATTTTCATATATTGTATGCTAGTCAAGCACATCATTGTGAATAAACAAATGATTCCCTCAGGTAAAACATAATATCCTTTTCAGAGCATTTGGCTCAACAGATGTGGAGTGAATCAACCCATTTTTTCAGTCACAAAACAAAAAGTGTTTATTGAAAAATGTTGGTTTCATGGCAAATGATGACTCAGAGGCTCTGTACATAAGCAAAATTTTCATGTTACCGATCTAAATTCATCATCTCATTGGTACTGATAGGCAGATGACCTATATACATCAGCTACTGCCTGTCATTCTGTGATTACTCTCATTCCACAGTAAGAGTGGGGACAGGAACCATCTCTTTGCTCTGTGTTGGAACAGCATATGACTCAGTAGCAACTTGACTGGTGACTGATGCCAGTGGAAAATCCTGTGAGACAAATAAAGAAATCCTCTTGCTGTACAGAGTTCCCGAAGGGGCTTTGCAAAAAAGAAACAGTGAGGACTCTGAATGGCATTTAAAATCTGACTTGTTAAGGTGTGTTGTAGTTAAAAGTCATAAAGCAGGTCTGAAATTTCTTATTCTAAATACAGGGAATAGCAGGAATACCAGGGAAAGGTAAATCCAATTTCTCAATAAAATTCCATTTTATGAGGATTTTTACATCAGCTTTCTTCTAAATCTGTGAGAATATATATAGGGAAACTAATTTTTCCATAGAATGCCAAGCAAATGGCTGAAAAATTGGCAAATTGCAAATTGACCTTTTTGCTCCCATCTAACAGCTTTGATGGGAGAGCAAGATGACATTCCAGAACACATAAAATGGGAAAAGGGGCAACAAACAAACAAAAAAAAAAGACGGTCAATCAAAGAACAAATAAAACAAACACAAGGATAAACATGATCCTGTTTTCCCACTGCAAGCTATTATTCCTTAAATCCCTTTTCTGAGCCTTTTTCTACTTGACAAAAATATTTCAAGAAGTTGAATTTTCCATTTCCTTATTGCTAGCCTGATTTGAAAGTTAAAATGAACATGGTAACTCCAGGCCATTTTGGGTGGTGGCTGTAAAGATTGTACTGTATTGGTGAATTTTGTTTACCACATTACTGCATGTTTCCTTGTAAACCTATAACGCTTTACAGCAGGGCCTCCTCTTGAACCTGGACCTGATACACTTCACAAAGCGTGACATCATCTTGTTAGATTTAAAACACAAGGAGGTGAAGGACAGGTAATGAGCAGCACATTAAAGCTGTGGATTTGCAGGAGGTATGAGGGTTGCCATGGCTCTTTCTGGACACTGTCAACCTCTGAATCCACACAAACCCCATCATTCGCAAGGAGAGGAGCCTTGTCTCCATATGCAGGCTTTTTCAGGAGAGTCCCATCCACTCTGTTTCCCTCAGATTTGAGCAGACAGTATCCAATGTCTGGAACAGACACATGAATTAAGACCGTTTCTTAATTAGGCAGGCATTTACAGCATGCTGTTAAGCCTGCTTTTTAGCCAGCTGACTTGGTGGCCTTTTAACAAAGCAGCTTGTTACCTCCTCCATGCTAGCCGATGTTCTCCGCTGCACTTGCGTAACTAGCGCTGAATGGGAGATCTCAAAGGATTCACTGCCGGAGTTCCTTCAGATCTTTGTGTGCTTTCTTGGTTGCTAGGACAATTTCGAGCTAACATCCGTATCAGTTGACAATGAATGGGTCAGCCAACTGTGAAACCTATAAAACTGGGTCAAGAATAGTTCTGCCCAGCCCAGCAAACGCGAGGCCTGAGCCAAAGGAAATAACCTTTTCCCTTGGCTATTCATTTTCTTATAAATGTAAAGCTTATTGTACCAGATTCATGAAAGGTAAAATCAAAGCATGTATGAGCAAATATAATGACTATTACAACCGGAAAATATTATTGATATTGGAGCAGCCTTAACTGCTTTTAGGGTAAGAGCTGAACTGATCTCAAAGTTATCTGGCAGTGTATGAAGGCCGATCTACTTATTTGTATTCAAGCCCTAGGTGCAATCCTGAGAACTCTTTTTGACAAATACAATGGAAAATATTACAGCTATTTTGAAACTCCATCAGCTCACATATGTTCTGAGATATTAACTTGGCATGTTCCCTCCTGATTCTTTGTAAAATATCTCCATCTTATGATTTCTCTACATCACAGCATAAGGGCATTTGTGCTTTTCACATTTGGCTAATTTCTTACATTGTGTACAGGCTGATCAGGGCAGTCCTTTACATTGGCCTATGACTGTGCACTACGCATCACAATGAGTCTCTCTTGTTTGTTTTTTTCACAGAGATACAGAAATACAAATGACTACTAAAATTATAACGAAGCAAAGGTGTAAACCTGATGGAGAGTTCATTCTTAGGGGAAGATGGATTTTTTTGTTCAAAAGAGGTGGCCAGCATGTGAAGATACGTGGTTCAGATTGTGGTGAGTGTGTCGTTACTGTTCACTGATAAATGCTCTAGATTTCCACGACACCAAAAATACTTTACCTCCTTGTAAAAATAAATTAACTCTTTTCAATCCTCTTCTGAAGCTGACTAAAAAGAATGAATTTTACCTTGTGTTCACGGAGAGGGCCTATCTTCAGCCCTGACTATCAAAAGGCTTAGTTTTACTATTCTGAACTATTCTTAAGTATCATGTATAAATAGTTGTTTCTCGTTGACTTCATACAGTCATTCCACTTCATCATTTCCACTGCCACCACAACAGAAATGCTTTTAAATTTTAACTCCTTTTTAAAAAAATATTTTTACACTGCAAATATTAATAAATTCTAATATTACTTGTATGAGTAGTGCCATAAAAATGTATGGGACTATTCCAAAGGTTAAAAGTTTACAGAACTAGCATTTTTCCACTCCTTTCCTAAATTTCAGTCCTGCTACAGGTACAAAGTCTTTTGAACCATTTTTATTGTGTGACTAAAAAACATTACTCTTCAGCTGAATATTCCTCAGTAATTGTTTCATCATCACTGTGATGTCCTGACTGTCTCCACAGAAAAACCTTCATTTGTTCTAGTCAATATTACATTTGTATTATGACCCTTGGATTTAGCACTGATAAAATCACCTAATTTTAATATGTGTATTGGCTGTCAAATGCATACAGGATTTTTATGATATGTCTGTTACAATTTATTGGCATTGCTGATCCTTCTGGCTGTTTTACTGAAGAATGGTAGCTGAATTTACAGGCTGAAAGATTGCTTTGTGTTGGAGAAGTGTACTGGTTTTGTAGCTTGGATTGAACTTGTTGCGGATGGGTGGGGTTGTAATTATGTGCTTGGGAAGAGAAAAGAGAGAAGATGTGAAAAAGGATGAGGGCACTACTTGGAGTTTTATATCTGATCATTTCCTGCCTTTCCTATCTTCTCCAAAATGTAAGAAAATAAATACATATGTCCAGTTTTAATCTAAATAGTGCAAATTTTTTAGAGAATGCTCTATATTCTGGATGGCAAAAGGTGATACTGAAAAAACCCCAGAAGTTCTTTGGGGGTCCTTGCTGCTGCATGTGAATTTGCATACCTGGAGCTAGTCCCAGATCTGAAGATGGAAACTTGCCACAGTGCAAATGCCGGTGTCCAACATGTTATCTCATCCTTGTAATCTGAATGTGAATCTAATGCGCTTATTATTGCTCATGGGTTGCCTCCTCCATCAGAGGGAAGTTTTTCTCCTTTCTTAAGGGATGTATTTTCTATATCCTTTGGCTTCAGTGAAACATGAATCTGCAGTCTGCTGCCATCTATCAAAGGTTCTCCCCTCAGTTCCTTGCTTCGTTTCATTTAGCTTCATTCATCATCTTTCTTTTTACTGTAGTCAGAGACTAACCCGTTCTACAGCAAAATCTGGAGATTTTTTTAATAAAAGCTGGTAGAAAGAATTCTTACAGCATCTACAGGCACGTCTGACTAGCATGAGCAGTCACAGGCCTTGGGGAGTGATGCTGAAGAGGGCTACGTCGGGCTCCACTTGCAAGGTTAAGAATGGAGAATTGTGCAGCGCTCCAGAGCTTGAAGCCAAATACCACAAGCAGTTATGTGGATCTGGCTGTGTCCCCAAACCAGCTGGCTACATTCCTCCAAGTGCAGGGTACACTGCTGGGCCTCTTAACCAGCCCCTTTGCAGGAGAGCTCCAGTCACTGCATCCAGGGCAGGATGCAGTTGTTAGCTTCCAGTCGCTCTACGTACATCGTTAGATCATCTCTGCAGCCAGAATGTCATTTTGATTTTTGGCACTAATGAACATGAAATAGGTTTTTTGTTGTTGCAGAAACAATTTTTTGTTGTTATCGTGGTTGTTGTGACGGGTAAGGGGCAAAGCATTAGGTTTTTTTAATTTGGTTTTTGATTTTTCGTTGGTTTTGGGTGGTGGAGTTTTTGGGGGTTTGTTTTGGATTTTTGTTTTGGGGTTTTTTGTTTGTTTTGGTTTTTTGGTGGGATTTTTTGGGGGGGGGTTGTTTGTTTGTTTGTTTGGTTGTTTTTTGTTTCAGCATTTTCCTTAAAGCTTTCCTAATTCCCTACTGTAAGTTACATATCTGACTTTGCTTTGTGAATGCTGGTCCCCAGGTCAATGAATGTGTCTTTGAAGGAATTTCCTCTCTTAAATGAGCATATACCTGTCTTGAAAAGAAAGAATTATACATACCATCAAATAAGCAATTGTAAATATTCATATAAACACCTTCAAAAATATATATGTTTAAACTGCCCTTATAAATAACCTTTTACCCAAAGGTGGAATTGTTTTATATCTTAAGGTGTGTAGGAACCTAAATGTCGCAAATAACATGAATAATAATTATTCTTTGGTACTCTGGAAACATCTTCTCTTCCTTCAAATAATAGAAACTTTATAAAATACTGCTAGTAATAGACAAAGTAGGATCTGGCTATGTCATCTAATCCACTTCTTTTGTCATATCTGGGACAAACCTGCTCTGAGAACTTTGGTGTATCAGCACACTATGGTCCAGCATTAACTCCTTCTGAAAAGAATTTTGCATTACTTCGAGGCCTGAGTATGCTGACTATGCTGTCATCTAACAGTTATTCTTTCGAGGTCTCTTCCAGCTCCTAATATTCTGTGTTTCTGTGTGATTCTGTGATTCAGGGAAGATACATTTTTCCATGGTACCCTCAGCCATACTTATTCTGGAGACACAAAGGAGAGTACTTATATATTTTTAACACAATTATAGAAGTATCTAGGAGACTGAGTATACCTGGAAAGCATAATTACAGGATTTGGTCAAAGCCATGTTATCCTGAAAAAAGGAAGAAGTAAAACTCACGTGAAAGACAACCCATTAATTTATGCTTAACATATATCTGAATAATTGTATTTTGTGCCCCACACCTTTTTTTTAAATCTCAGAAATTTTGTCTGAGTGGGGAAAGAGAAGTCTGAGCACCTGCTTAGGGTGCCTTGCAGCTGATTGATTGCAGAAGGAGTAGCAGTAGTAGCAGTATCTGTGAGCTGACTGGAAGTTTACTACATCCACTATGCCCAAGCTAGTAAATATTACAAGCATTTATGGCACCAGAATGATGTAGTCAGGCTGTATATGCACTGGTTTGCAGGTCACTTGTACAGTGCTAATACTTCTGTCTGGAAATCCTCTAGAGAAACTGGTGAGGCCAAAAGGCTGAATAATCAAACTATTAGACTGTGATTCAGGAGGTTCAGCTGGCTTTGGTGCCACTTCTGTGATGCTGGAAGGGATGCCATCCAAAGGGACCTTGACAAGACTTGAAAGGTGGGCTCATGACAACCTCACAAAGTTCAGCATGTAGTGAGATGAGTTGACAATATACTTTTATGGAAACTGACTTCTTTATGGCTCATCTGTTAAATAAAATAAAATAAAATAAAATAAAATAAAATAAAATAAAATAAAATAAAATAAAATAAAATAAAATACACCCACCCCCAAATCATAGCAAAACTGCTCTCACATATTAATCAGGTCATTGTTTCTACGTACCATGCAGACATTTGCATTCAGAAGCTTAGATGTTGTGTATCAAGAAATTATTTCCTTTTGTTGGTTTTGCAGGTTAGTATAAGCAATATGTAAGAAAAAATGAAGGAAACAGTGAGACTGTGAATGTTACCAAAAAAGCAGGGGCTCCAAGACTGTGCTTCATCCCCCTGTAAGTAAAAGAGGATGAAGAACTTGGGTTTCCATATATACAACTGCAGCAATATCTGTCCACTCCCAAGAAAATAATTCTTTATTGGGAAAAAAAATAAAATTAAGGCAATAAAAGTAGGAAATGAAAACAGACATACAACATCTGGGAAGGAGTAGACAACTCTTTAGGTTTTGATGGTAAAAGCCTTCCTATCTCCCAGGTGTGGCATTTTAATGTTTATAGTACATGTTTCCTGAGCATTCATTATGACTGGCTGTATTCTAGGGACAGAGGAGTAGGTTGCAGTATGCCTGGACCTGTTGCAATACAGAAGGTGTGATTCATAACACGTCCTGGCCACATGTGAATGCCCCACACTGGGGTGAGTTGGCACTGGTATCGTAGCATTTAATTCTGCATCTCACCGAAGGATTTACTTGCTCTTTCTTTTAAAGCACACTGTGTTTTTATATCTTGTTGTAACAAGGATTTCTGCTGCAGGCATCTGCTTAGATATAATTTTTAGGTAGGTAGGTAAACCTTTGCAAAAATGATCAGGCAAGGGCAAGGTGTCAAGACACGCAATGGTTGTCCTCATGCTAAGGTCTCGATACAGTTTCTTACTTCCACCATCCTTCAGTATTGTCAATATAAAATCACTTTCGGTTCATCAGAAAAGTCATCATCATCATCATCATCATCATCATCATCATCATCATCATCATCGTCAGAAAAGACGGAGCACTACAGCACTCGAAGTGCAATATTTTTAGTTGATGCAAAAGGTCCCACACTGGATACGTCCACTGATGCTAAGACCAGTGGCTGTACACTGAGCATGTACATATTTACATAGTCTTAATTGTTTAACTTAAAATTCCATAGAAAAAAAAAACATAAAGCAAAAAATTAAATCTGATAAATAGTATATATTTACAGGCATTTTTGCTAGTTGTGGAGAGTGTCCAGGTACCAAATGAGCCAGGACCTTCCTGGGGGCTGTGAGTGGCAGGGGCTTACCTGGGATGGCCAGGGCCCATCCACCACCCCAGCCAGAAGCAAGGATAAAGCCCATGGATGGGCAGGGCAGGGCTCAAGGAGCTGGAGAACAGCCCTGCTGTGGGGCAGAGGCTGATTGATGGTCCTGGAGGATTGACATGGTGCCATGAGCCACAGGCAGGGTGGGGAGAGCCCCAGGGGTTGAGGAAAGGCAGGTGGGGCTGGCAGTGCCTCAGTGCCATGGCAGAGAGAGTGTAATTTCTTGTTCTCTTGGTCTATGTGCCTTTAATTTTTTTTTTTTGTAAATATTGCAAGAGGGTACCAAAGGAATAGTTCTGTATGTATTTACCAGGGATCTTATTTGCATTTATTTTTTCAGAAATCTTAAGACAGTATTTCTTTAAATGTTAAATTGTTTCATTTTTGTTACTCTTGAACTATTTTGCAAAGCCCATGTCCAATGTCTGATTTTTTTTTTATGTGAACAAAGACAGTAAATGATTTTGTTGTTTCTATACCAAAATACTGAATCTCCAAGTACTTGCTGCAATATGCAGAGATCATTTGGAACTTGTTGCCTTTCCCTCAGTACACACACTCAGCTGGTACATGATTCAGAAAAGCATCACATAGCTAAAAGTGTAGACGGAAGCACAGAGAGAAAAGAGAGCGTTAGCTGTAGTGATGTCACACTTCTATGACAAATGCTGTTTAGACAAGTTCTGACACAGAGGACTGTATTTTATTTAAAGCTAGTTTCACGTGTTTGGCTAGTTATAATACATTTTCCTAAGCAGAACTGCAAAGAATGCACATAGACACCGCATTCCTACTGCAGTCCTCTTGTGCAATATTCCACTTACAAGCTTCTCCCCTTCCACCGCAAGGCAGCTGATTCTGCTGAATCAGATAGATTAAGTGGTTTATAGAAGCCTGTCATAAACTGTGTGCCAGTACTAGGAAAAATGTAGTGTTATGAATCTAGTATCTGGAAAGCTTAGGGTTTGTTTTTTTTTTTTTTTTTTTGCATACCTTGCTTCTAGACCTTTAAAGAGCTTTGGTGGGTACATCAAATCATATTAAAGATGTAAAGAAGCCTTTCTAGACAGCCAGTAACTCCATAAAGTTGGAGTTTCATCAACACTTAAAGAGCTGTCTTTTAAAACATAAGGAGAGGAATTGACCTCTGGAGTTAGCATGACTCAATGCTGCTAACATTTCAACTTCTGCTGTGGCTAGAGTTCCTCTGGTTTTAAATCTCCAGACTAAAGGCTTCCAGATTAAACATTTCTTAGTTTTAAATGTATCTTAGAAGCTTTATGCACATATTGTCAAATAGGAAATAATAAGAAGTAAGTGAACTGCTGTTTGAATCTACTTCTCAGCTAGTACATGACTCTTGAATACATTTGGTATACAGATTTTGGTCTATGTTTTATATTTAAATCATATAAAGAGGTCAGTGAAAAGTAAGGCAGACAAAAATGAGCTTTCCATTGTTCAGTAGTGCTGAACTTGACTGTAATTTCCATACAGACCTTCAAAACATCTTAAAAACTGAAGAACTGATGAAGAGAAAGGGTTAACACTTTGGCAAGTGGGCACAGAGAGAGATCCATGTGTTTTTGTCTGCTTTAAAAGGCTGTGGGCATATGATTCATCCCTAAGCCCCCCTCCCCCCCCCCCCTTTTAACTGAACAGAAAAGAATAAAAAGAGCTAGCAAAGCTCAGCAAAATCTGCAGTTGCGTCTCAGGGGATGCACTGTCTAATTGCTCTGGAACGTCTCCAGGTCCGAGGAATTCAGACAGCAATTCCTCAGAGATGGGGCATAAAGGAAAACCAGAGAGGATGCTTGAATTAGCTTCTTCCCCTCCCACTCTGTTTCCACAGCATAATGGAGGGTCCTTCCTCTAAACACACACAAGCGTGCGCACACACACACACACACACACACACACAAGACTGGCTCGACTTCCAGTGCACTAATCAGAGTCAAGGTCAAGAGTAATGCTTTATCCGTGTAAAATGAGAGGCACAGACATAATACAGCATTCATGCCTGTATGTGGCAGCTGGGTTCCTTCCTGCAAGTGTTGCCCTTTTCTACTGGCTTCCTCTACCTGTTGTTTGAAAACAACAGCACTTAGGCCTGTCAGACCTCAAGCCTCAAGTAGAGTTTATTTTCCTCGTGACTGGCTTCTCTGGGACACCTAAAGGCATTGCTCTAGGAGACCTAAAGCTTATGGCTTAGTTCAAATAGGGAATGAAGAGACAGAGAATTATTAAAAGAATGGACATGTACTATCATAAAGAAAATAGACACTAAAAACAAATAAAGAAATTATACAGATTTTAGAGATAAATTCAGTGGCCAGTTAAAATGTGATTGAATCAGATTATTTATTTGTGCTGTGGATGAGATCTACCTTGACCTCAATAAAGGCATTTGACACTGTCTCCTACAGCATCCTGGTGGGCAAACTGAGGAAGTATGGCCTGGAGGGTAGAGTAATGAGGTGGAATGAGAACTGATTGAAGGGAAGAAGTCAGAGAGTTGTCAATAATAGGGCAGAGTCTGGCTGGAGGCCTGTAACTAGTGGAGTCCCTCAAGGGTTGGTACTGGGACCAATATTGTTCAGTGTATTCATTGATAACCTGGATGAGGGAATAAGAGTGCACAGTCAGCAAGTTTGCTGATGACACAAAGCTGGGAGGGGTGGCTGACACACCAGAAGGTTGTGCTGCCATTCAACAAGTTTTAGACAGGCTGGAGAGGTGGGCAGGTAGAGATTTAAGAAGGGCAAGTGTAGGGTCTTGCATATGGGGAGGAACAACCCCAGGTACCAGTATAGGTTGGGGACTGGCCTGTTGGAGAGCAGTAGGTGAGAGGCCAATGGCATCCTGGGGTGTATTAGAAGGGGGGTGGTTAGTAGGTCAAGAGAGGTCCTTTTCCTACTGTATTCTGCCCTGGTGAGATCGCACCTGTAATATTGCGTCCAGTTCTGGGCCCCTCAGTTCCAGAGGGACATACAACTCCTTGAGAGAGCCCAGCACTGGGCCACTAAGATGATGAAGAGAGTGGAACATCTTCCTTATGAGGACAGGCTGAGGGAGCTGGGTCTCTCTAGCTTGGAGAAGAGGAGACTGCAGGGTGACCTCATTAATGTGTATAAATATGTAAAGGGTGAGTGTCAGGGGGACGGAGCCAGGCTCTTCTCGGTGATGGCCAGTGACAGGACAAGGGGCAGTGGGTCCAAGCTGGAGCATAGGAAGTTCCATGTGGATATAAGGAAAATCTTTTTCACAGTGAGGGTGATGGAGCAGTGTAACAGGCTGCTCAGAGAGGTTGTGGAGTCTCCTTCTCTGGAGACATTCAAAACCAATCTGGATGTGTTCCTATGTGATCTAATCCAGGTGATCCTGCTCAGGCAGGGGTTGGACTAGATGATCTTTAGAGGTCCAACACCTTCCAACACCTAATGTTCTGTGATTCTGTGAATCTGTGAAACACATATGTTCCTTAAAATTGGAAGGCATTGCTTTCATCCAGTACTGAATGTTTATCACTCCCATTTTCTGCCTGCCTATGTTCTTATACTGAGCCAGTTAGTGTGCAACATAGCCCAGTTTCACTCCTGTGCTTGGGTTTGCAGTTCTGTGTTTCCAGTGGATTTTCTGCTTGTCGTTCTCTGACTGTATACGAGCTTTTGACTTGGTCCTCATCTTTTTTTTTTTTTTTATTTAATGTGTCTGCCAGCAACAATGAATGTGATGCATTTCAAGGTCATTTATTTGAAACCTACGGAAGTAATGTGTATTTTTATCAAAGACTAAATATTTTAGGGAATTAAATATTTGAGGGAATGGCAAAAATGATAGAAAAGTTCAGTCAGTCTACTGAAGTTATGGTCTGAAATCCAGAAAAATCAGGAGAAATACTCCACCTAAGTTTTTTTAAGTCTTCATTTGTCCTTTAGGTAAATCCCATTAACAGATAGCAAGAGAAAGTAAAGAAATGCACAGATTTTCCTGTCTGCTGCATATAGGTAAAATAAATAAATAAATAAATAAATCTTGAGTTTTCATCCAAGAACATTTAGGCTAGACTTGTCTGTCAGTCATTCCAGCATAACTGTTTAATTTTACACTGATTGCTTACAATCCATTTTCCTCCTTCCATTTTTGAGAGATCTGATCTGGCTTTTAGTAACCGCTAGAGCCAATTAATCTCTTTATCTCCATTATTGCAAACAGGTCTTTCTAGCAGGCATTTTTTTTCTATCCTATGAATATGTTCTCACTTTCTTTTAAAAGATACTCCTAAGTAGTTGATTCTTAAATTGCTTTGGTACAGTGGGTTTTTGTAACTCAGAAGTTTTGGGTTTCTTTGCTCAATACTTAACATAGAGAAATTGTGTTTATTTAATAATGCAGCTGTACATTAATTTCTACTGTTCATTGTTTTACAGTATAATACAGTATTTATGCTGAAACAATGATGAGGACTGAACTGTTAAACTCACAGAAAGCAAGCCACAGAAAAATGAGGACTAAAATGCTGACTTGTGCTTAGGAAGGAAGAATTGGAAAAAGTTTTCATGTCTAAAGCCTTGAAAAGGCCACTGAATTTGGAATGTGCTATAACTGAATCCTGGATTAAAAGAGAGAGCAAACTCCTTATGAATTTCTGTATGAGACAATGATTTTCACAGTGCTCCTCACTGCATGTACACCTTTGTCCATTTTATATTCTTTTATTTAAAAGATAATAGATGTAATTTCCATAGATGGAATGGATATAGGACATAACATCTCCAGACTCTTCCAAATCGAACAACAAAAGGTTATGAAAATTAAACTTCTGTTTTCAGTTTTGATTCTCAGAATAGTGATTTTGAGGAACGTTATATTTTCGTATTTTATTGGACAAGTGCTTGCTCTAGTTCACGGTATGTTGTTTACAATATTTCTATGCACTTCTGCCTGACAATATCCAGGAAATCTTTTTTTCATTTACCTTTTTTTAAGAAGAACCCACCCTTTGTGTATTTTTTAAAAGCTTCTATTACTTTCATCAAGCTGACCATTTGATTTGATTTTACTGGAACATATCAGGATGATTAGCCTCTGATACAACAGAAAAGCACAGAAAAATAGAGAAGACTCTAAATTTGGTTTGGTCCTTACCTTGGAACCCTGAAAAAGGGAGTTATTATAACTAGAATATCTTTTTTTGTTTTAGCATAGTTGTTCTTCTGAATGAGTGAAGATGAATTTGTTGGGAGGTCCTGACAAATAAATTCTATAAGAAAGTTAAGCGACAGAAGAGCTAGTTTTCCATGTAGTAGAATCATAGAATCATTCTGTTTGTAAAAGACCTTTAAGATCGTCAAGTCCAACTGTTAACCTAGCACTACCAAGCCCATCACTAAGTGCCACAATATTTACATAGGAAACTTGTTTCTTTGGTCACTCATGCTTCACAAAGGATTCTGGATGCACAATTCCTAATATAAACCATTCATCTTTTTAATATTGTGCTGCTGAGAGCGTGCTATTATGAAAACTGCTTTTAGAAAGTATTTTGCTTTCTGGACTTTTCTAGCTTTGATGTGAATGGGAAGTTAGCAATGTCCAGAAAAACCCTGGATAGCTTTCTTGAGCTGAAGCTGTGGAAAGGCAGTTTTAGCCAGCTGTATTAAATGCATGTGTTGGTAAATAAACATTAATATGTGTGTTAAGAAGGAATGTCTGAGATGCAAAGTCCTCTGCTAAAATTATTCTTGAATTAGGAGAAATTTAGACCCAGTTGTCTCTTTCCAGCTCATCTCCACTTTGAAATGGCTTATGCTGTGCTTGCATTCAGAACACCCAGAGCAAAGCCCATGCTCTATTTTTTTTTTAATTTTTTTTAATGGCTTAAGGAAGCTCCTTTAAAAATTGCACTGGCTGGTATTCAAAATATACATGTAAATTTCATGGCTGGCTTCACCTTGACTATCTTTAGTTGCTGCAGTAACTGCACAACTGATTTTCTCTACTGAAAAAAATATGGAAATGTTGTTCTCATCCCTCATCTCCTTCTCTGGAGACATCAAGACCTGCCTGGATGCTTTCCTGTGTGGTTTAATCTGGGTGATCCTGCTCAGGAAGGAGGGTTGGACTAGATGATCTTTTGAGGTCCCTTCCAACTCCTAACGTTCTATGATTCTGTGATTCCATTCATGGTAATGGCAAAGCCCTTCAAATGTAACTCTTTCTGCTGAGAGAGAAAGCAGTGTGAACCCAGCAGCATCTGTGGGTTATTTCCACCTCCTGCAGCTGAGATAGGCCACAGGCCCCATTCCTCGCCTCATAGAAAACTCTCCTCTATTGATCACTCAGCTGGTAGCCCTGGCAGTGTCCCAGTCAGGTTGAAGTCACTCACTGGAGAAAGCGTGTGAGGGGGGAATCTACACACAGAGACTTTTGTTTTGCACAGCAAGCTGTCTCAGGCACAGAGGCTGGGCCTAGGTATACTACTGACCAAAGAAAGTCCTTTCTCTGCCAGCTACACGTACTAATGGCTTCCTTGCAGCATCCTTCAGAAAACAGGCATAAATCTGCTTCTGTTGTCCAACTGTTAGGGCAGAAAGCGAGGAAAAAAGCCTACTCTAATTTCTGTGTTCAGGTATCTTGATGCATCTGGAGGTTTTCATGGCTGCAGAAATGCCTACTGACAACAAAGCAAAGGCTATGGTGATGTAACTGGGAAATGCTGTAGAAATCTAGTCATAGAAAGTCATTGAATAAGAATTTTTGAAGAATTCATTTGAAGAATGTTTACATTTTAGAAAGCAGGTTTCACATCACTATCATGTGATGTTCACAATAGAAAATGCATTCCTTGTTTCGTATGTTTTCTGTAAAATCCATGCTGTTGTACAGATATATAGAAACAGATGTATTTAAAAGAGTCCCAGATATAAGGAATATATGAATTCATATAGGAAGTTATTGCTTTTGAACAACACTGTATTTCCAGAAGCAGTCAATTTGTACGCTTTAATGGAATATGAAGAGGTAATGTAAATATATTTTTGCATTCAACATGCTTGTGTATTGTTTGTTAACTGGAAATAAGCTCTTTTCTTAATCAATTTAACCATTGCTGAATATGGACTTGAGTCCAAAGAAGTCAACAGAAGTCTTTTCATGGACTAAAATAGGATTTGAAACAAGCCTTATATTTTTATAATTAGATTTTTTCATAGAAAGCTCTTTAATTGGTACAGTATGTTCCTTTCATACAGCAGGGAAAAGTGAAATTTCTTTTAGTAGCAGATATTCATAGATTAGAAGGATGGAATGTTTTCTTTGTTTGAATATCACAAGAGAGATTAGAACCGTGTAATTCGAAAAGGAAATGGGCAATGACTGATAAACTACATAGATAACTATGTTCTTTTTGGTGTAAAGAACAAGAAGTTTCCTTCAGTCAGGGATGAGAATTGTTGTAACTATCTTGGTGTTTATTTACATTTCCAGGAGCTAAAGGGCGTGTGATTTGTATTCTTACATGCTTAGACAGGCCAACAATGCAAAGGATGCAATGAAAGTCATTCTTCCTAGGGTGAAAAATATTATCATCTACTAAGTAGTACCTATCCAAACATTTAGAAACTGTGGCTGTAGTTACAAAAAAAAAAAAAGCCAGAAAAAATCCCCAATTTTACCCTTACCTCATTTAGTGCATGAAGCCATGTTGAAGACTGTATAAATTAATGAGATTTTAAGAAATAATTCACTTCTCTTTCTTTAAGAATTTTTATAGATTGGGCCCTTATGGTACACATTTATAAGCCTTTCTCTATAGTCTTGCATGCTAGGTTCTTCTTAGGAAAATAAATAGATGAAGATTGATAATCCCACTTAACTGTTACAGTAGGAGCTGGGATTAAAAGAAAATTTATAAAGGAAATAAAAGTATTGTATGACTTGCACTAGAGACACGTATGTGAACAGTAGTTTCTGAAAGTTTGTTATATAGCTTTAGCGAGTCATTTCTGATCAGAGACTTCAAATCTCATTTGCTTTGTTTGAATTTTTTGGGTTATGAGGCCATAGTTAAGTAGAGCTTAGTTTGTAGTGGAGATGTGCATTCTAGGAAATTGATCTGTGAAGCACTTTGGAGACCAAAACCTGGAACTTAGGGTGAATTTGGGCAGTGTGTTTACAGCATTTAAAAGTTTCTTGTTCAATCTAAGATCTTAGAACAGATGTTCCAATTTATCAGTGGTGACCACTGTTTCATTTAAACACATGGGAAACAGGTAGTTGTTGTAACATAACATTCGTATTTGATGCCATTGTATTCGAAAAGTCGTGGCGGTCTGGTGAGGTCCCCAATGACTGGAAGAGAGGGAACATAACCCCCATTTTTAAAAAGGGGCAACTACAGGCCGGTCAGCCTCACCTCTGTTCCTGGCAAGGTCATGGAGCAGATTCTCCTGGGAACCATGCTAAGGTACATGGAGAACAAGGAGGTGGTTGGTGACAGCCAACATGGCTTCACCAAGGGCAGATCGTGCCTGACCAACCTGGTGGCCTTTTATGATGGAGTGACAGCATTGATGGATAAGGGACGACCAACGGATGTCATCTACCTGGACTTGTGCAAAGCCTTTGACACTGTCCCGCACGACATTCTTCTCTCTAAACTAGAGAGGCATGGGTTTGACGGATGGACCACTTGGGGGATAAGGAACTGGCTGAATGGCCTCACTCAGAGTGTGGTGGTCAACGGCTCAATGTCCTAATGGAGACTGGTCACGAGTGGCATCCCTCAGGGGTCCGTGTTGGGCCC
>VXBZ01004106.1:277551-335594 GCA_013399135.1 Heliornis fulica
CTGAGAGAGTTGGGGCTGTTCAGCCTGGAGAAGAGGAGGCTCCGGGGAGACCTTATAGCGGTCTTCCAGTACCTCAAGGGGGCCTACAAGAAAGTAGGCCTGTTGTGACAGGACAAGGGGTAATGGTTTCAAAATAGAGGGAGGTAGATTTAGATTGGATATTAGAAAAAAGTCCTTTATTGTAAGAGTGGTGGAGCACTGGAACAGGTTGCCCAGAGAGGTGGTGGACGCCCCATCCCTGGAGACATTCAAGGCCAGGTTGGATGAGGCCCTGAGCAACCTGATCTAGTTGGGGGTGTCCCTGATTCTTGCAGGGGGTTGGACTAGATGACCTCTGGGAGTCCCTTCCAACTCTAATCATTTTATGATTCTATGATTTATATAACATAAATAATAGATTAATTTTTTTGGTGGGTGGGGAAACATGTCCCTGATGACACATGATTCCACACTGTTCTTTGAAGATTCTAACATAGAAACCCACCCTACTAAAGTGGATGTTGCACTCCATGGACCACAAGACTAATTCAGCATGGCAGTTTCTATGTTTATCTGAGAAAAGTGTGATGGGAGCTGAGAAAAACTGAAAGTATCCATACACTGATGATGGGAGCAGCTCCATTTGGTTAGCTACATGCCCAAGGAATTTCAGAAGGTTGTGCTACTAAATTCTTTATGAATCTTCGTGCCATATAAGGTATAGTAAGAGTGGGTAAAATGTAAATTAGTCTGAGTTTGATGGCACGTAGAGATAGGCTGAACTTTGATTGCTACAGTTAGGTGATTACTCGACCATTCCCTGATTTAAAGAAGATTCAGGATTTCTTGTTCCTTCCTGTAGGAAAGAGAGAACCCAACATCTAGGTTCTGCCTAGGGCTGTGTTGATGACCTGCTAAAAATTGTCCTGTGACCAGTTGCTGGAGTCTGAACATCCCACACAAGATTTATCCCCAGCCTGCTCTGCTGGGACATATGGTGTAAAAACACAGCAAGTTCATGCAATATCGCTCCTCTTAAAAAGTAGTCCAGAGCATGCTGTAATGAGCACCTGAGCAGCACATATTGAGTTTCTTTATAAAAAAAATGTACTGGGAAATAGCTTTCTGGGAGTCTTCTTCCCTCAATCTCTAATTGCTGTGTGGAAGTCCTCTGAACAGGAACATGGAGGCCATTTTCTGGGCAAAGAGGAGGGGACAGCAAGGTTGAGGAGAAAGCCTGGCACTTACAGATAAGAGAGAACATGCCTGGAGAAAAAAGTAAAGTCGTTTTTGTCACATAAGAGTGAAGATACAAAAAAAAAATAATCTTATAAGTAAATACTGTAAAGTGACAGGTTTAAAAGAATAGTAATAAACGGACACTTTATTGAAGAATTTCTCAGTTAAAGGACTCTTCATTGTGCTTTAAATTCATGGATAATCCTAATACTTTTCATTTAGTTTAAACTAAATGCAGAACAAATGTGCAATGCTAACTCCCCCCTCCCCTTGCCCCATCTGTCTTAAGCAGAGCCAGCGGCAGTCATAGTGGCATAACAACAAGGTCTGGCAAAAGGCCTGGTATTGCTCAGACATTGCTTAGTAGGTGGACTGGCTGGCATCTCTAAACATCTGTAGCCAGTCCAAAGTTGTCTGATGTCAACTCAGGCATGGGCAACACTTTGAAATTAAAAGCAAGAAATTGTCTTTGAAACCCATAAATTAAAAGAAAAAGAAATTGTCAGCCAAACTGGCAAGAGAAAAAATAACATGTACCATATAGTCTTGACATTATAAAATAAATTAGAAAGTATGTTATAGTTATTGGCACACACACTGAGCTCTTCCATACTCGGTGTGGGAAAAGCTACTTTAATCCGTGCAGCTTGAAACTGGTCTCCCACATCCCAACTGAGTGCTCTGACTGTGGGCCATAAAATTGAGTTGCTATCCTTTACCGCCCCTACCTGCTCCAAACTAATTCCTAAACACAAATAAAACCCAGGAAAGGTCCAAAGGGGAAGCTGCTGGATTCTGGTGGCTGCATTGGTCAGGGAGACCACTGTAGGAGACCACGGACAATACCCACCTCAAACTGGGGCAGAGTAGGCCTGCACGTCAGTGATCATCATTTGGGTACATGTCGTGACAGATGCTCTGCTCTGGGGCTGGAACCGCTGCTGAGGAAGGAGTTCCCACACCTGTGAAACTATCTCAACAGAATTGTAATTGGAACAAAGCCAACTTTGCAAAAACATCTTCTCATTTTATAAAAATGAAAATAAAAATAAAAANCTCAAGCAGCCCCTGTTGCACAGTACCTAAACACTTGCTAGAAAGTGCTTGGATAGTCAAAACTGAAATGCTTACATTAGAGAAGCTCAGGAACCAATTACTGACAGTGAATTGAGGCAGGAGTATGTGCGATCTTGTAACGTGAAAAGGTACAGATTCTAACATTTCAGTTGACTCGGCAGAGTCCAATGAGATAAGACTTATTAAGCAGAGAAAGCAAATTGTGGGAGTAGTGGATATGAGAACAACATCACAACTGAGCAGTGGTTCAACTGACGGCTTTCCAACATTTCCCCACACCCCAGACAATGCCTCACAAGCAGAGAAACATCTGAGACCAAAATTTAACTGAAAATAAAATACGAGTTGATTGAACTACCTCTGGTCTTGGCACATAATTTAGTTTCTGCAGGTCTAGGAAGATGGGATTTAGAGGTACTAACACACTGACAAATAGACCCTCATGCTTTCTAAGCAAACAGATCTGTGTAAAAACCCCATGGAATTGCAAAGCACATTAATTTTTACATTTTACCAGTTTGTTGTGCATTTGTAATTCAAATTGCATCAAAGTCTCTTAAGAAACTTTCATTTTGAACCTGGTACAGAGAAAGATATATTCTCATGTAATCAGTTTCAAAATTTTAATACTAGAATTGACCTTTGGAACCTAATTTGATATGACATTCAAACCCATTTGCACTCACCTTTTTTAGAAAAGTAGTCCTTTACATGAAGTTAAAATGGGAAGAAACAAACATTTTTTAACTTTTCAGGGAGCAATATGCAATCCCTTATTAATTCACAGTGTCATTACTGTAAGTTGTAAGTTTACAGCTTTCTCGACATTAACATCACGGTAAATGCATGCATAATTAACCTTGCCAACTTGGATCTAGGAGCTCTTTGTTAAGTGCAAACTGCTCTGCTGCTATAGCTGTTGCAGATGTAGGTATTGGTAGTTAGAGGCAGTTACTTTTCATTAAATCTTTCTTACTTTCAGACCCCAACATAAAGGAGTTGTAAACTGAGAATTCAGTTCTTTTTAAAGCTACAAAGCATAACTTTCTATATTTCCTCTGTGTATATATATATATGTGTGTGTGCCTGTTTATAAGTAGTAACAAAACAGCAACAAGAAGACAACAGCTAAGGCAGCAAAAGCAGAGGGAAAAGGCAGAATCTCTCTGAGTCCCCGCTGCAGTTTCAAAGTAGAACTGTCCTTCCAAAGTAGGTCTTTCGGATGGATGGATATAAAAAGAATTTGGGATTATGTAGAAATAAATAGAAAGTGTGTGCTAGAGTTACAAGAAGATGATGAAAATGGCTTGAGAATGAATGGAGGAACAAAAGACTTACAGGAGGAGGTATAAATATGGGAAGGCAGTTAAATAAATACCAAAGGCAAAGAAGGAGGAGGGGCAAGAAGAACAATTGTAAGAATACCAGATTAGAATTAAGATTAGGTTTTTGTGAGACTACTCTTTTTGAATATTGCTGTTTCTACAACAGATCTAGTCCTTTCCCCGTGGCTTGGGTTTTGTCTAGAGACTGGGTTTGGTATTTTGCTCTGACATTTATTTAAGCTATTGCCAGTGAAGTCTGAGACTAATTTATATAAATATTTGGGGTGAGACTGATTCTTCTCTAGCATAGTTTTGCAACTCCATACTTCTCATATATTTGGAGCATAAGCAATAGGCTTCCTTGGAAACCATGAACTATTTGTGTCAGAAGTCCCTGTTTTGAAACTGGAATGGCAGTCAGTGTGTCTGCCGAAGGACTGGACTTGCACTTACTTGGAAACATAGCCTGTCAGCATGATCAAAAATATAAAATACAAAATACCTATGTCTACCCAGTGTGGAGACACCTAAGCAATTGCTAGACATTAATGTTAGATTGTCTGCTGGAGTCCTGGCTTCTGAAACAGCTTGGGATAGAGTCCTGAAAGTTATTGAAAGCATCATATGTTTCCAAATCGTCCAAAAGACTTCCTATCAAACAAACCTTCTTTTGGAAAAGTCTCAAGACAACTCTTACAACAGAGTTCTACATTCACTTTTCAAGTGAATTTAATGTTACACTTTCATTTTTCCTCTCTGAGTAATGCTGCTTCAGTACAACTGCACTACAGGACTCTCCAATCCCATGAGTGAAAGATTTCTGTAAGCTAGAAACCTGCAAAGCTTGAGAATGCTGAGTTGAAATCCCAGCTTTCAAAAAGGACAAATACATTTATTTTCATTCTCTTCCTGAAAACAGAGTATATTTGGTGGATATGAAACCTAATTACTGGGTTTGTAGATATTAACCTTTTATTCTGTAACTTGTATAATTGTACAGTCTTGTGTCTCTTGGCTCTTAGTTCTTACAAACTAAGCCAGTGTCATCTCTGGCTCTGATTCATATCCAAGTGCCTGACTGTAACCAGAGCTACCAAAAAATGAGATATACCATCTACCCTGGGTAGATGGAAGGTTCTCAAGCTTGTGTAGCACTACATTATAATTCTGCATCTGAAACAGATTACCTGTCAGGTTACAGACACTTAATCTTCCTGTCATCACTTGCTATTAATAAATTTGCCAATGATGCTTGAGGTGATACTCAAACACAACAATAATTTCATCTGTGAGACCATCCTCGAAAACATCTCAACTCAGGATTCAACTGTCAGGCAGCTCCTCTTACAGAGGCAATTGTCCCATACTAAACTCATTTACAAGTAGCTGATTAGGAATTGAGGTGTCACCAGGAAACAGGCTATTGGTGGCAGAAATATAATGGCCAACCAGAAGTTCTCTTTATTCTACATGTACACAAATGGAAACTTTTCTCTATTTAAACCTATTTTGGTTTTAACATATTAATGGAGTTGATACTGGACTTCAACAAAGGAATGTTACTCGGCCTCCTTAAAGCACCTGAGTTGCCCATGATTTGGGCATGAAACTGTGAAAACTGTTAAACTGTTTGGCCATGTCCATGCAACTGAAGCACAGACTCACTAGTGTGATCTTTCATTATGCAAATATGGAACTCCTCACCTTAATAAGTGGGTTGAGTTTTGAGAAAGCAAACGGGCTTTAAGGGCTTTTAAGTTACACGCTAGAGACTGTTAGATATCATTTACCAAGTTGTAATGCCAGGAGGTTCACAAGCTGCACCAAATCCATCCAGGAAAAGGGATTCTGATATACCACAGAGAAAGATAAATTCTATTTTTATTATATACCTGTTTGGGACATTCCTGAGATAAGAAAAACTCTCATTACTGATCTTAAATGAACAATTTTTGGTTGTTTGAAAATCTATAATGTAATCTGTAATCTGAAATATAAAGGCTGCCTCTGAGCTGTGTTTTCATGGGGTTTTCTGTTTCTTATTTCATTGACCAACTGGTTTATATTGATGACTAATGACAATACTCGTCTACCCTAATGTCATGTGCCAGCTAGAACACAGGTTGCTGCTGTCACCACATGGGTTGCTAAATACAGGATTCATTCATCCACAAAGTGCTCTTGGTATTAGTTTAGTTGTAAATGGGCATTGTGAATGCATTGGAGGCCATGTATTCCCTCATGCAAAGATGTACATGTGTACAGCTCTGCGCTACTGTACAGAAAACATATGGTGATAAGAGTGGGGCTAGACATTTTATATACTTGGAGAAATATCTTTTGAATGTTTGAATTTTGAACACTCAAACATTCAAAATTCTTTCAAGATAAAACTACAAATATTTAAGGTCTGTGTACTGACTTGACCTGATGTTTTTCTTTGTTTTTTCTTTATGATAAAAGACATTGATCAATCTTGTGTCCTGTTCTCAATCAAAAAAAAACTGTGTAGACATTCAGTATACCATTTGATATACCACTTCCTAAAACCACTTCCACCTTTCATTTGGATTGATTTTCAGTGGGTGCTTCTGTAGGATTTCCATCAGCAGCTTATTCCATTAACTTAAATGGGTTTCTCTGAGTTACTGTTTTGACGATGTCCTCTGGTTTAGTCTGCTATGACTTCAAATGACTGAGTAGACTGTGTATATACAGTTGTGTCCTCACACGCTCTTCTTTTTCTACCTGTGTGCACTCCAGGTTAAAGTGATCCAAGCTCCTTACTGTTTATTTTTTCATGGATCTCAGATAAGCCAGGTTGCCTTCTGATATGTGTGTCTGCATTAGATGAACATAAGGTTTGCCAATCCTATGTAGACCTACAGCTTTTCTAGTCCAGTGTCCTGCCTCTGACAAGGGCCACTAGATGAATGTTTAAAGCACAGTAGGAATAAAATAACCCTTCCCTTGGTATACCCTCCCAGATTCTGGCTGCCAGAAGTTTAGGGACTTCCTGAACTGGAGGTTGCATCTACTGTGTTAACAGCTCCTGGTGGACCTATCTGCCATGTATTTATAGTTTTGGCATTTACAGTGTCCCGTAGCAATGGATTCCACTGTATAATTATACACTATATTGAGAAGCACTTCCTTCCGTTTGCATAAAATCTGGCACCCAGCAGTTTCACTGAATGTTCCTCAGTTCTCGTCTTGTGCAAAATAATCACCCCCTATTCACTCTCATCAGGTTGTTTATGATCTTGTCAGGTATTTTTTTTCCAATTGCATTGTAAGAACTCTGTTTAAAATGTTTTATCACTATGACAGGACTTAGTGTCAAAGCTAAGAATATACTTCAGCAGCACAATAGGACACCAATAATTAATTGTCATAAAATATTTATGTTATAACATGAACTCCCCTGTGTTTAATGGGCCGAAACTTCACAAAGCATATTGTGAACATGTTTTGTTCTCCACAAATGACATGTATCTTCCTATTTAAATAACATTTATAACTTATTATGTTTATATATTCTTCAAAATAGGTCGGTTTTTACTCCTAAAAATGTTTAGATTGTCCGTGGTTTTCATGGCATGTATCCCTTGTTCATTCTCTCAGGACTCAAGCTATAATACTTCAGCTTCCCTTACATTCCTAGGGATTCTTTGGCCATCATAAAAAGAACATAGGACACATATTTCTTGGTAGGTCCCAGGTTTTTAGAGTGTACTTCAATGTAGTGCTTAACATCATCAGTTTTGTAATACCTCAAGTTTTGGCATATAAATAATTATATGTTATTTATGAAGTAGATGCAGAAATAGTCTCCTCTGGTAGTGTCACCTCAGACATCTCCTTCGAGAAGGGATTTGTTTTGCCCACAGAAACTGAGAAAAAAAGGAGGGAATATGTGTTAAAAAAAAATGGATTCTTCTTCTCACTAGATTTGATGCTGTGTGGCCTAGAATTGAGTGGGACTCAAGTCATATATGGGGATGTATTTTATGCAGAATTGCCCTGACAGTGGCCAGGACAGAAGTAAGCCAGAGCTGAGTTCAGGTTTCTGGCTTCCATGTCTTCTAACAGAGCTGTCAGGACTTGGGAAAGAGCTGCTAAGAGAATTTGAGCAGCAGGGTTCAGGACACTTCACATGCTTCAAATCTTCTTTCCATCCATCTGTACTCTGCTCTTACTTTCCCCTCTGGACCTCTGCCTCCTCTCTATGCTCTACACCCAGCAGTCCATCAGTGGGACTGGCGAGAATTACCCCAAGTTAGTGATAAAGTAGGTATATGGCATTTGCACGACTTCCACAGCTTCTTCTGATTAAAATGGGAAGAGTGTTCAGATCAACTGATCCCTAATCCGTTGGTTAACAAATTAGTTTCTCTTTCATGAAGAGGCCACAACCATCATTTCATGTGCTGAAATTCACAACTGCTCTCCCCAAATCCTTGTCTTTTCAGAGCTCAAGAACTTCCCCTTTATCCTAGAAGCCTTTACTTAGCATGATCTGATAAACTACCTTACACTGATATTATTGCTTTCTACATGATTTTTTTAGTTAGCATTTCCATACCTATTACTAAGACAGGCATGCTTTTGGTCCTCTTTGGTGGTTGCACATATTGAATTATAAAGCCATCCCTACCAGATACAAATGCATACCATCAGCTCTATTTCCTTTCCCTACTACAGTATTATCTACAGACCGATAAGTGAAGCTTCCATTTACCACCACTTCGGCCTCTACACAATTTTCTCATTTTAACCATGTGGTTATTCATTCCTATCAGCTGGCCAAAGACCCACTTTATCAATTGCATCTCTGAAAAAAGCTTTAACAATAATCTAGTGAGTACACATAGCTACTGCTTCTCTCATATGCTTCTCATAGCCCCTAGTAAAAAGAGAAAAAAATTGTTTAATTGTGGTTTTTTTTTAATAGAAAATTAGCATTTATTATTGCTGCTAAAAGATAGGTCTCCTTGATTAAATCAGAAACTTTCAGAAGTAAAATACTGCTGGAGAGGCAGATGTCATTTGTTGATTTTTTTTTTTAACCATTACCAAGTTTTTTTAACCATAACCAAAAAGAGATTTAGCAGATTGCACGCTACGCTGAATTTCTGCTACCTGAAGATTTTACTATCAAAAGTACATAGGGCTCTGGTTTTGGTAGCACTAGTTAAACTTAGTTGATAATGAAGTTCTTGATAACTCTGAGACAGAAGTTTCAGAAATAAATAAGACTTGAGGAAGTCATGATCTATAGGAGGGAAATAGCAGGAATAATAGAAAACCCAGCATCAACACATAATTTTAAACCACCTAAAGCCCCTGGGGGATTTTATTTCCAACTTTATTTGATTTTTCATTCCCTCATGTTGCTCTGGCAATCTGAAACTAAAAAAAAACCAACCAAACTCTCCACCCAAAAACAAACAACAAAAAAACCACTCCAGCCCAAAACAAAACAAAAGCAATACTATTCAAGACACCAAATAAGAAAAATATTTTTTAATGAATAAACATATGTCTTTATTCATTATGTCTGAATCTAGAGATTCAGAATATAGATATTCCTTTATAAGGAATTTAAATATTTCTGTCAACTTGGTGTTTGAATCGTGTTAGAAATTTTTTAGAATGATGGAGCATAACATGTACTAAGACTAACACCTTCCTCAAAACTTCTTGAATTTGAGAGCAGTAGTGGTTGGATTCAAATGGTGTTGGGAATACTGTGGATTTTTTTTCTGTAAAACTGAATAATTCTTATATTCAGGGACTGTGGGACGAAAGCATTATTAATATTCCTATTTCCATATTTATTCTTTAACTGCCTGTAATGACTTGCTAATATTTCTTGCAAAAGTAATAATTTACACATATTTTAATGCTGAAAATTGCCAGCTGTGTGAAAGCTGAGAAGCTGACATGAGGTACAGAGAAAATGTGGACAGACTTCCAGGTTTCATGCTCTCGGATGGTGAAATGCCTACTTCATCATCAAGAAAAGTATTTTTAAAACCTGTATGGGCAGTAGCTTTAAATTCTGTAGATAAGCACAAATACAAAAGATTAGTTAAATGAATGATGTAAAGATATGTATGAAATGAGATTAATTTTTCCTCCTCTTTCTCTCACTTATGTATTTAAGATGTAGTTAAGATCTGTTTGGTAAATCTTTAAACAGAATCACATACACAGTTTGTTTTCCCCCTTTCTCCACTGCTTTCCTTTCCTTTTGTTACCTGATTTGTTTAAATGATATCTGACAGCCAACACAACCTCATCTGGAATAAAGCCTGGTTTTCTGTTTCATTTATCCAATGCTTTGCTCACAGTCTGAATGAGGATGCTTTGGTACTAGAGGAAATCTCCTTTACACATTCCGGTTTACTTGGCAGACAAATAAAAAAAACCCAGACTGTTGATGATGGTGACTTTGAACTTTCTTTTCAGGGATTCAAACTACAGCTAATTGCTTGCTCACCTGAAATGAACTCATGCATAGCCACGTATATAATTTATTCACTGTGGAAACATATTCTCTACTGTCTACCCACGCACTGGCTGTGCAACCATTTTCCTGTTATAGCAATTAATATTCAAGACAAATATAAAGAATTCATAGATCACATGGTATTAAATCTTTACTGTTACTGTAAGCAAAGACATGAAAAAAAAAATCAGTGCCCTTCACTAGGTGAATTGCTAGTTTGGGGCCAGCAGGAGATGCCAGCAGCAATAAAGCTCTAATTGACGTTTTCTGGTAGTTTTAGCAGAAAGGTAAGAAATTCTGTGTGACCAGAGCTTAAACTAACTTCCCAGCTTTATAGATGGTCCCTTCATAGTTGTTTTGAGTCATGTTGGCAAGGTGGCTTCAGAACGCTTTTGCTCCCTTTCTCACTCAATAGCTATTTCATCCTGTGGCACAAGCCCAGACTTTGAAGTGCTACAAGCTAGTCAAAGAATAGATTTTGTGCTTACAGCAACAATTTCCAGAGAGACCAGAACAAAAATACTCTGCCTCTGAGCAACACTGAGCACAGGCAGAGTTCTGGTCCAAATTTGCGCTTTCTGGTTTTGCCTAGAGTTCTCCGAAGGTATTACGTTAACTATGCCTCTTATCCCAACAGTACCTGTTCCAAAACATTACTTTTGTTTGTGAAAAAAGTAATTTCTCTTTTTTAATAATGGAGTTAAAGTCATGGCAATATGCATGTGTTCTGTTTTTTTTTGATGGGGTAGATTTAATTTTTACAAGGAGCTGGAAGGGGACACATCCAGACCAGCTGATCCAAACCAGTCGAAAGGCTATTCCATGCCATATGATGTTAGTTGCAGTATATAAAGGGGGCTGGCTGGGGAGGAGGTTTGCAAATCACATCACCTATCACCCACTTTGTATCTCTTTTGTAAGTGTGGTTTGTATTTTCCTCTTCCTCTGCTGTCCTAATAAACTTATTGAAGCCCATCAGTTTTACCTTTTTCTTGCGATTCTCCTCCCCATCCCACTGTGGGAGAAGAGAGAGTGAGTGGCCATGTGATGCTTAGCAGCTGGCTGGAGCTGAACTGGACTGACAGTCCTTTTTGGTGCCCTAAGTGTGGCAGATAATGACAGATCTGACCAGAACATGTTAAAACAAAGTCATTATATGCATTTATTCTATTAGTTAAACAGTCACTGATCACACTAGGAGGGGTGCTCAGTAGACCTGGAATTGACCTCCCCAAGGGTGGAAACACAGCTTCACCTCTTGCCATAGGCTGGTCCAGGCTGGAAAAGGGTGAAGCTGAGGAGCACCTGCAATGCTTTGGTAACATCTTTGTATGGGGTGACACAGCAGAAGCTTAGATGCTGTCTGGAGCTGAAGCACAACATGTGAATGAGATTATTACAGTTCGAAGATACTTGGCTGAAGAAAATATCCAAATACTTAGTATAAAGTTCCTAAATTTCAAAACCAAGGTTTTTTTTATACTTGAATATGTATTTGGTGTTATAACTTTTTTTTTTTTTTTTACTGGCTAGTTTTGCAGAGATAGTTTGCTTGGTACAGTTATCAGATTGATTTGCATTTACTGAATCAAATTTTAAAAAGAGATTATCTCAATCATAGAACAAGAGTTAGGCCTTTCAGCATGCAGCTCCTGCTCAGTTCCAAGCTCACAAAGATAAACCTCTGAAATCCATATAAATATGCAGATGTGCATAGGCACATCTTCTATCTTCTAGATATCTTCTTTTTCAAAATTCTAAGGCCTGTACCTGAAAAAAAGGTTTATAACCAAAAGTCCACAGAGTAAAAGGGAGAAACTCTGGAGAAAAAATGGTTACCTAATTTTGATACATAAAGAAGATTGGAAAATAAAAGATTACCTTTAATAACCCATAAACACTCAATTGGGGTCTGAGGGAGCTCACTGAAGGTACTGGAGCTTTAGGGGAGGTGAGACACCAGCTGGCTGAGCCCGTGTCATGTCAGCCCCACTCTACCACCAAATAAAGCTCTCAATTGCACCCTCTCTCTCCCACCAGTGTCTTAACTTCTGTGGGTCTAAAGACCTGTGGAAGCCTTCTGTCAAATCCCTGGTTTGGATGCCTGGGGATGGCATGACAAGCTTTGGGGGCTTTCCTCTTGCTGCCTATGCATGGTCTGTGACATCTGCTAAGGAAGGAGTATAAATGGGAATCAGTAAAACCAAGAACTTGTCATGTGCTGTCATGCTTAATATTTGACCAAAACAAAACTGTAACTTGTGGCACATACTATATCCCAGGGGCCACAGGTGATACTGCAGCAGTGAAACTCCATTACTGAGACCCACAGCTAGAGAATTATTTTCTCACATCTAGATATTAAAATAACTCTGTGGGGTCTTTTTTAAGCTTTTCAGAGATAACCAGGAATCACCTTGGTGAGGAATCTCTTCAGCATTTAGCATGGTTATGAACAAATTTTCTTTCATGAACAAATGGAAGAGGATTGGGTTTGTTTTGGAACCAGAACAGACCAAGAAGGGTGATGAGCAAGCCATATGTAGATGTAATGTGGGTTGTCTGGGGCATGACTTTGCACTGCTCCACACTAAAAAGATCCTACAAACTTGGAGGTGGGGGAGGGGTGTAGGGAAGGTGGGAAGAAATTGCTATTGCTGATTGATTTTCCTCACTATTTTCATTATGCTGGTGTGTGGGATTCATACACTCCTGCAGGGGCTCTCCTTTGCTTTTCCTTTCAGTGAACCTTGATCAAAGACCTGCCTGTTCAAGAGGTGGGTGCACCCATGTCTGCTGCTCTTGGGTTTCTTCTCTTGCTCATTGAACACTATGATTTTCTTTCCCGCCCTTGAGTGGCAGACTAATGAAGTTGTTTCATGGCAGACTTACCACAAAGGTATGAGGTGGGAATTAAAAGCTAATGAGCTACAGAAGTCAGCTCTTGGTGCAGAACACCACTGCCAACCATTGCAACGATCAACACTGCTAAGCTGCCAAGTGCTTGCCGTCACACATGAATTCACCGAATTTGGCACATGGTACAGTGAGCCACCCATAACTTCGTGCAACATGGAAATCATGTGTAATTTTCAGTGTCCTTTTGTTGGCCTTGGAGACACTCACACGTAAATCAGTGCTGTTTAGAAATTAAAATGGGTCAACTTTGAACTTCTGGGGTGGGAGGTATGTCGACCGTTTTCTGGTTTTGTTTCTTCAGGATATAAGCCCTATTACTGGCTTTGCTTCCTGCATTATTCCCCTTTTCAAGGTCACAGCTTTAAAGGGGCACGACGGATACTTAAAACCAGAGGGGCAGAAGCAGGACAGTTTTATTAATATTCTAAAAATACAGAGTTTTATTTATGAAGTGTGTGAAATATTTTAAAAGACAGTCTCAACACTTTAATTTTTATTGCCACTTGTCTCCAGTCTCTGCCAAAAAAATTCGACACTATACAAAGGTGCCTTTGTGGCCTAATGCTGTCCATACCTAAACTTCAGGTCCGAGCTGTTAAATGCAGTTATACAAGACTTGTGTAAATTTTCATTATATCCATTAGAACTGATTTTGCACAAATGAGCACATTCTTAGTCTTTCAGATGAAATAAAAAAGGAAGGTCCAGAGTAAGTCTAACCGTTAAAAGAAAATCCTAGGGCACATTTCACAAGGGTAAGCGTGTTACTTGGCGTCACTGGTGGTATTCCATCTGGCATAATTAGATTTTGCCTACCTTGAATTTCCCATGTAGTTCTAACAGGATATGTTTAGTTCCTACTTCCTGCATGAAAGCATGAACTAATTTAGATTAGCTGAGTTCTACTCCAGAAGTGACAAAATTTCCCATTAGATGACACTGTTCACAGAGTCACACAATCACAGAATGACGTTAGGAGTTGGGAGGGACCTTGAAAGATCATCTAGTCCAACAAATTCATAAAAATCGATTTTTGAATTCATAAAAACCATTCAAGCACATAAAATGTTTCTTTCAGGCTTTTGGGGTTCTATAAATAAAGGAAATTCCATCTGTCCTGCTTTAAATTCCCAGCCGTGACGCTCTTGCCATCAGCACTGAGGTATGGACTCACTGGCCACTGTGTGAAACATCGAAATTCTAGTGCTAGCTCACCCTAAGTGATTCCTTTGAATTCCACGTAATGTAATGGTGTAACGGGGGCACAGCAGACCGTTATGCCTGGTGTGCTATTGTTGCCAGTAGCTCACATGCTGCAGGTACCAGCTCTACTTGCTTGCAGGGAAAGGTTTTGCCTGATCTCATCAGCTAATATCTGGTGATGCCTTGAAGCCTAGAGAGCTTGTGTTACTCATTGATTTTTCCCTTTTCTTCTAACCATGGTGGTTTTGTGGCTGGTTTAAGTATGTATTAGCTCAGTGGTGTTAATCTCTAATTCACTTTGAATTAATTGAGGTCAGCATTAAATACTTCTGTTAGACAAAATAGATTTTGCTTGGTGCTTGACACTGCCACGCTGGTAAAATCTTTAGGCGCGCAGGCAAAGGCAGTAATATGGGCTTTTCAAATTAATTTAAAGCAGTGAGAAATTTGGGATTGTGTCTGTCTTTCATAGCTCAGTCACTTGTATTTGCATACCTGCCTGATGGCTGATCTTCTGGTCTGTTTTGTTTATTTAAAAAATATATTATGGCTGTGAATCCCCTTTTTTTCTTCTGGAGCCAGATAAGTTATATTCTTTAGGATTACGTGAAGTACAGTGCACAGAGGCTTGTCTTGCCACAGCAGCTGCAGACATTTTATTCCCTGCTGCTGTGTTTCAATGTGGTTTCCTCATCAGTCCAAGCTAAGAGTGTGTGTCACTGCATTGAGCAAATCCATGAAGAAATTTCACCCGATAACTATTGGAAAAAAAAACCCAAAACACTAAAAAACACCAACATCTGCCCCCACCTGCCTCATATTGCAAAGTAATGCATCCCAGAGAGTAAGTATACTGCCCTCAGCATCTTTTGCCCTAATAAACTTATTTCTTTATTTTTAAAGTGTGTATTTGGGAGCTAGAGCTGTCTGTGGACCTCTACTGGACTTGTGCTCTGTGCTCCGTGCTTTGCTCAGGGCAGCTGGAGCACTCACTCTGTAGTGTGCTGCCTCACAGCTGGCTGAAGTCAGAGCCAGTGTTAGCTCTGGTGGGGGAGGGAGGGAGAATCCATGCAGAGCTGAACAGGAGTGAAGGATGCCTCTGTGTCTCTAACAGATAATTACAGGTGTATTTATTAAAAAGAGGAGACGTCTCTTAGGAATCAACCCATATATTTTTAGAAAAAAAAAATAGTGATGAAGTGCATCATTACTTCTATTATGACGAATAGTCATGAGAGAAAGATAAGATGTAGGTCTGGAGCTTGGGACAACCAATTATTTCTTTAGGTGTTTTCTAATCCATTAATGAGCATATGAATTTCCATATAGATATTAACAAGATTTGCTCAAAACTTTTAACTCTCATCCACATGGCTTTGGTCAACTACTTGTTAGATATACACCACTTTGGTCCATGCTCAAATGATAGTAATCCTACATGTTAAAATCTGCTTGAGCCCAATGTAATTCTGTTTGTTTTCTTCCACTTAAAGTTCTCCTAATAATGAGGAATTCTGTCTTTTATTGTGCATTTAATATCAGAATGTCTGTACTATTAGAAATGCTGTCACTTGGATCTCTTATTCAGTGGCACCCCCCATGATTTGGCTTAATAGAAACACAATAGACTCTAATTTATTTTGAGCATTTCTCCAGAATACAGTTATTTTTGTATGGTTCTCCCTACTCACATAGAAAAAGTTCCTGCTTTTACAAAGGGGGAAACTCAGACCATTGAAATTTATATTATTAATGAGCACAACATAATTCACCTCTGAAAATGAAATTCTGCCACAGATTTCCATGGGACCCTGAACAATTTATTTAACTTTTATTTGCCTCAGTTTCTAAATTTCAAAGGTAGATATCTACAAACAATGTATTACTTATTTAAAACATGTTTTAAAAAATGGACTGAGGAAAATTTCAGGAAACAAAATTATTGTAATGTCTCTCCAAGCAGTCATTACTTGTATGAAGCAAGCACTGTAATACTAGACATTTCATGCCTGAATTCTAAAGAGATTTAACCAGTCCCAGGTTTTGGCTTTCAGTACCACTTGTATGGAGACTAGCTTTTAAAGTCCCTTGATTTCGGTACCTTTCAAGAATTTCCTACAAGTAGCTCTTTCCATATTTTGCTGCAGAGTTGTTTTTTTATTTCCATTTTGTACGTGGGGATGGGGGAAACAAGCTCATTTCAAAAAGTACTAAATCTCAAACTGCCACATCGCTTGCCACAGGAGAGTCTGAAGCTGTTAATTTTGCAACCTGGGCACAAAGATTTGGAAAAATTGAAACAAAATTGGATCCAAAGATAAGGCAGAGAGTACTGGATGCACCTTTGTTAGTATTTGACTCTGCACCAGGGGTGTGCTTCTGAAGCAAAATTTTCCTGATTTCCCTACTTAGGTTGCAAAACAGTCCTGGGAACAGACTCAGACTCAGAATAGATGAAAGAAAATCAGGAAATGTACTGTGGGATCAGGAATCGCATGCTCGCCTGCTCATAAGGGCTGAGCCCACGGGACTGGAGTTGAGCCAGTCGGTAGTAAAACTCCTGAGAGTAAGCAGAGGATCAAAGTTGTGTCCTCAGCACCAGCTGTTTTACCCCACTGTTCTTCTGTTAGTCATCACCAGTTGTCCCCTGGAGCTCCCCAACCCTACCCACAGCCCAGAACCCCATTTCCGCCTCCCAGGGCCATCAGCCCCTTCCCTAGCAATGCCACAGTAGGGACAGTCTCCAGCTCCCTGCAGCCCCACGCTGTCCCCATGGGCCTCACAGAGCCAGAGCACCCACAAGCCTACAGCCTGGTCCGGCCTGGCCAGGCCTTGGCCCATCCCCATCCCCAGGGAGGTGCCTGATGCCTGGGGCTGTCCTGTCGCCCCTGGTTTTCCTACTCCTGACTGGAGTGTTGGAGTCCTGACTGGAGTGGATGGGCCTCTGCTGCTTGGTCCTGCCCTACCACCCCTTGGAGCTCCTTCAGGTCTCTAGGATGCATCAGGTATGCAGTGCTGCCGGCTAGTGTCTTTGTTCTTGGCATTTCTTTTGCTTGTCTGTAGGCACAATGTAAAGCTACCGCATTTGAACAGTCTGTGCAGTGCCCTGTGTCCTGACTGCATGCATGAATAATGTAGGTCATGTGGCAGCTTGCATGCAAATCCAACCATCTGTGATCTGTCACACATCTCAAACTGGTGTGCAAATATCCTTGTGTGCAAAATAGACTCATGTGCAAATAGTCTTGTTCACTGTATCCTTATCAGTGTTCTTGTTCATTTAGTATCTAAAACAGCATCAATAATGTCATGATTTATGATGAGGGAGGTGAGGCCCTGGCACAGGCTGCCCAGAGAAGCTGTGGCTGTGCCCTCCCCATGGCAGTGTTCAAGGTCAGGTTGGATGGGATAGTGGAGGGTGTCCCTGCCTATGACAGGGGGGTTGGAAGTAGATGGGCTTTGAGGTCCCTTCCAACCCAAACTCTTCCAGGCTTCTATGTATTGGCATTTCAGAAGGAAAGAGATGTACCATAGGTGTGATTACATTCATACTCATGCAGGTATGCATGGCAGGGTAAGATTGCAATACTATTATATTTTAAATGCGTTAAGGTCACCATTTTCCAGTTAAACTCAATTGTTGCCACTACATTCTTCTATCTCTGTTTCATGAACTAAATACTGTGAGGCTACTGTGCCAAAAGCAGGTCAGATGAATCTGTTCCCTAAAATTTAATGCCTACATTGTACGTATGGAAGTCGTGATAATCATTATTAAGAAACTACGATCTACATCTGAAGTGCAGGATGGGGCTAAAAGTCTAGTCCTGACTGAGAAGCTGGTGGAGGAAAAGCTTTACTGTACAGACACAGTGCATTGATTTCAGGGTGAAAGCAAAATAGGGTCAAACAGGAACTAGCCACACATACTTGCGGCCACATTCGTTTCGTCATGCATTTGTTTTTCTAAGAACCTTAATGACCCTGATTGTGCACTACTGGCTATGTACACTACTAGGTACCCTTTGAAAATCATTAGGTGATTATCACACTGGAGCTTCTGCAACACAGCTGGGCAGCCTGTCCTGCGGGCACAGGCTTGTCATTACATGGAAAGGGCATGAAATGTCTGTGGGAGCAACCTACTCGGGAAGGTCTGAATGAAATGTCTGTCCTTCCGGTCTTTCCTTGCAGCTTTGCTCAGAAGAAGAAAGCATGAACTCACCAGAGCTCAGCACTAGGAGTGGCTTTTGGAGCTGTAACTGCCCCAGATTTTGGGGCTGGCAGGAGGGAAATGGGAATGGTGAGACAGGGTGAGGGCAGCACAGTGCTCCTGTAGCTGTGCTGCCATTTCCCGTGTTTGATGTGCTCTCCTCAGTGCACCACAAACCCTTCTGTTTCTAGATGAGCTCAGACTGCTCCTAACACCTACTAAAATAAAGGGAATTAAAAATTACTAATTGTAGGGATGTGTTTGGAAACATGTACCTCTCCATATAGGAGTGCTGCTTTTTAACCAGTTTTCTCCCCAATTCTCTGAATGCAGCCACAGCGAGGTGAGAATATATTGGAGTAGTGACATACTTTGCTTTCTACACATTATGAACAATTGTTTGTATATAAAATAACATGCCATTGAAAACATGAGGAATAAGAAACAAGTTGTAAGAGGTGAATTATAACAGAAAAGGGAAAGGGCATTGTAGGGTGTTTCCATACATTGTGGTGTCCCCTCAGGCTGTATCACAATACAAGAAGGTTCAGTGTGACAGACTTAATCACAGAGAAGGGAAAACCCATGTGCTTAATTAAACTCTGCGTTCAGAGACATGTTATTCTTTAAATATTGAATTCTTTTACCTGTTGTTGCTTCACTCAAATGATATATTTTTAACCTTTCCAAATTATGAGTTCTTTTTCATAGGCCTCTAAATTCAAATCTAAAGTAGTATTTTTTTTTATAGTCTTTGAATGTAAACACCTGCAGAGTATTTATTTGCTTATTTTGTTTGAAATCAATTAATTTGGTATACTACCTTGCCCAATCTACTCCACCATCATAATCATCCTGGGGTTTGCTGTTGGGAGCAGGCAGAATATTTCTTAAGGATCATGACTATGTTAAGAGAAGAGCAAACTTCTGTGCCTTAGGGGTTTGCCTGGTGTGGGGTATGTATGAAATAGAATAAAGATCCTTCTTTAGACTTTGATTTCTTTTCCAGAAAAGACTTGAATTGTATGCCTTCTAACTACACCCACTGCTTGTTTCCATCTTAAGAATATAGAGATGTCTGGGGTTTTATTTAATCTTTTAATCTGAATTTCTGTTAAGAGCTGGAGCACCCTGAAATTGAGAATTGTATTGTGATGATTCACCTTAACAAGGAAAAGCAATCTTCTGATTATAGTTCTAGCTGACAAAAAATAGGCAGATATGACCAAAAGTACTTCTCTTGGACAAAGGTAAACTTGTTTCTGTATACGTAGGTGGATATAATTATGAATTTTCAAGTGTATAGTACAAGTAACATGAAAGATAGCCAGATGTGCACCAGTCTTTTTTATTTCTGAAAAGTTTATTAGAAAAAGTTGCTCCAGAGGAGTTAATCCTTGGGCTTCTTCATTCTGGAGAAGACAAGGCTCTGGGGACACCTTATTGCAGCCTTCTAGTACCCAAATTGGACCTACAGGAAACCTGGAGAGGGGCTGTGGAAAAGGGGCATGTAGTGATAGGACAGGGTATATGTAATGGGTTTAAATTAAAAGAAGGTAGACATAGAGATTTAGATTAGATATAAGAAAGAAATTCTTCCCTGTGAGAGTGGTGAGGCCCTGGCACAGGCTGCCCAGAGAAGCTGTGGCTGCCCCCTCCCTGGCAGTGTCCAAGGCCAGGTTGGATGGGGTTTTGGGCAACCTGGTCTGATGGAGGGTGTCTCAGTCCATGGCAGGGGGTTGGAAGTAGATGGGCTTTGGGGTCCCTTCCAACTCAAACCTGGAGATGTGGAAAGGCTGTCTTGCTGTGGGTGAGGTTCTAAGAAGTACTATAGTGCTTGCAGAGAGGTGCTTGTGTACTATGTAGGATGCTGTTGATTTTCTTACTGAAATAACTTTTTTATAAATCTGAAACTACAGGGAAATATTGTAATTAATTTCCATTTTAAAGAATGATAACAGGGAAAACATAAATGACATTATTTAAGGCTCTAGATCTGATTTTTTTTTCAGTAAATGCTTTATGTTGTATTTGATATGCTACAAGAAGTCAGGAGCATTATTGTTGTTTTCAGCACAAAGAGTATCTCAATTAGCCCAGACATCAAGAGATGTAAAGAGGTAGAAAAATTTTACTAGCTGGAGAGGTAATCAGGTAAAAAAAGAGGTTGTCATGATTAAAATCATAAAGCAGAAAGGTAATTTTGACAGCAGCATTTTGAATGGATTTGGGGAAAACAGCTTAATACTGGGAAACAAGGCCAACACCTGGAAGGCAGAACTGTTGGGAAGTGAGATGAGCAGTGACTGGGTAAATCTCTACAGGGAGAGCAGGCTGCATTTGGAGATATTTCAAAGGAAACTAGCAAGACTTGAAAACAGCCCAGATGTGAGAGACTTCAGAGAAAGTGAAGCACAGAAATCATGTAGGAGAAAAAACAGGTGTTTTCTGGTTTTGCTGCCTGAACTCCATCAGCAAAAGGTTTGCATTAATATTATGAAAGAAGAGGTCTTAAAATTTTGCTTGGAAATAGCCTTATAACCTCAACACCTTGATTAAGGGAAGGCTTTTCATTGTTGTTGGTTGGCTATTTTAACTTTCAAGCTCTTACAGGGCTCTTTTACACAGAAGTTTTTGAAGCCAATTATATTGGGTCATAACTTATATGAAATGGTTCCTACTTCCAAAGAATGACTAAGCCATAACATAGTTCAACCCGAGGTGCACAAGTGAAATGGAGTATGAAATCAAAATAAAATGTTACATGCATAGCTTGTATCTAATGACTCTAAATCATTGCTATTCCATAGTAGTCAGTGTATTTACATAGATATATTCTTGTAGAGGATTTGTCCTGTGTTTGAGGTGTTAAAATTTAACCTAGGGCCAAAATCTTATTCTAGGCTCTGTGGGGTTTACAGACATCTGTCCTTCTCTGTTGGTGTCTGTCCAGCTATGATGAGTTACAGTAGAGCCCTGGGAGAACCCCTCCGGGGAGCTAGCTGGTGTACAGAGACACAGCTATGGTTGATGACGTTTTACAGGTTGTAATTCATTAATTGGGTGACTGCTGTGTAGGAAGAATTGGATAGGTTTCCATCCTTCTCCCCTTCCCCTCCCACCATATCTTGGGTGTACATCTCCCTACGACCACAGTTAATGAACATTAGAAAGTTTCTATATGAAAATGGTATGCACGTACTGCTGAACATAGTCAATAAGCAATATTCTGGCAAATAACACACCAGAATACTTAGTACCATTCCTAAGTTTTGTAAAAATAAAATAATAAGATCATCTTGCATGAAATAAAAAAAAATAATTTTTCAGTGTGCAGCTTTTTCCAGATTGCAAGGATTATTGTTCATAGCTTGCTCTGGCATCGGATTTGCAAAATGGAGTCATGAAGAAGGAGGGAAAGGAATTTCTTATCCTTTCCTCTGTGTGATGACAGGAAAAATTTCATCTATAAGTCTCACAAAGTCCTCATTCATGTAAAATTTCTGTTGGATTTAATCTGCTGTCACCATTGACTTTTATGAGAAATTTTCCATGAGCCAAGACCTTCTAGGTTTAGACACTATAGAGATTTGATCTGATTTGGTTTTGTTTTGGAAGACAAGAGAGAATTTGTCAGGGCATGACTGAGTCTCAAGATTTATATTGGTAACAGATAATTTATTTTATAAATATGTTTATGGAAGAACATCATCACTGATGCAATCCATTGTGAACTAGACTTTTCCAAATTATTGAGTAAGGAAATAAACACAGTTTATATCAGCTACTCTGTTTTGTGCATCGATTTTGACAATTACAGACCTGTTTCAATTATTTATGATCCTTCATGTATTAGTAAATGATCTGTGGTGTATTTAGTAAATAAAATGAAATCTCAGTATTATGCCTGCTCACCAGACTCCCATATTAGATCTTTGCTGAAAGGTGGGGAAAGACATTGAACGTTAATACAGATCACACAGTATAGCCACTGTATCCATGGTATTAATTTGCCCAGTTTCCATCTGAATTGATTTTTTACACAGTCTAGAGTATCTGGAGGTGTCACAGCAGTGCTCCTGACTGCATATTAAATGTGTAACTTCATTTCCTCTTGAATTCGCAACACAAGGGTGGGGTTTTTCTTTCTCTGGTGTTTCACCCTTCACAGAATCTCTACTTCATTTAAGAGTGTTTTTGGCATAATTACAGTTGCTGCAGAGTGGTAAGGGCAGAGGAGGATGAGCTGGGAGCAAAGGGCAACCCAGATGTGGGGGAACTCACCAAGAAGGTGTGATCCCACAGCACTAGAGCAAAGCTGTGTTGGTGACGGTGACAGTGACAGGTCCTGTGAACAGTCAGCAATCATCAGATAAGATGTGGTGCTGGACCTGGGATGGGGTTCATCCAAGGCATGCACTAAACAACAGCAGAAGACAGAGCTAGACACAGAACTTGGGACTGGTGCTCCTGGTATTGCTCGGGCAGGCCCCAGAAGCCCAGGGCTGAGCTAAAACTGAGCTCTTGGAATAAGAGACAGCAGGTATATGGGTAGGGGTCCCAGATTAGGCTGGGCTTAGGCCATTAATGGCCATTGGTGCATGCAAGGCCCAGACACAAATATTAGGGCTCAGCTTTTTTATAGAAAAGTGAGATCCAAGGAAAATTTTAACTAAGTGGAGGGGTCTTTTTCAGTGTATTTTCAATTAGTTCTATGAATCACAGAACGTTCAGAGCTGGAAGGGACCTTGAAATGTCATCCAGTCCAACCCCCCTGCCCAAGCAACAAGTATGACACCATCAGTACATATGTACCTACACCCATATGATAAACTGTGCTTGCTGGGCCTGATCCAAGACCCACAGAGAGGCAACAGAAAACAGAATTTGTTTCTGTGATCTTTAGATAAGACTTCCATCACCCATATAGATTATTTCAGGCCTAAGGGACTGATGCCACCACGTGATGTCAGATGGACACCTGTCTTTCTGCAGATTCAGGAGGGAGTTGGGTAGTGCTGTGTTGTGTGAGTCTTGTTTTTATACATGCTGATAAATAAGGCCTTTTCCTGTACCAGACTGTTCCTCCATTGCTTTATCATAAGATCACAGAATCCCACATCGCTCTTTCCCTGGAGTGCAGCATCATTATCCTCCTCCTGTACCATTCTGTTGTGCTATCCAGTCTCTGCCTGTGCAGTTTTCCCTCTAGCCTGCTGCCAGGCTTCTGCCAGGCTTCTGGAAGAAGCTTTATGCAGGAGAAACATCAAAATTGTGCTTCCTCCTCTTGACTGTGTCAACAACTTGGTTGTATACCTGTAATTTTTTTCAGTCTTTCTGATCTGACACAGCCAGAAGGGCGTCAGCCGAGCACAGGCTTTGTCAAGTCTCCCTGTGCAGGTCTCCACATTTCAGCCTTTTCCGGGTTTGTGTCATCACTGATTAAAAGCATGACAGTGAGTATATACATCTCAAGACGGACCTTTGTGTCCAGAAAGCAAAGATTGAGTAGTCAATGGATGTCTCTTCATCTTCAAAGTTTTGTCACCCAGATAATATCTGATTATTTTTCTCCATTAAAACAGAATAATGCTGGAAGATAGATGATTGCCATAGTGCCAAAACTGAGTAGCACAGGTTGCCTGTGGTCAGTGTGGAAGGTTTTACCTCTTCAACCATGTTTTTTTAGCAGTGCTGGCAACCAGGTAAATCTTTCCCATCACAGTCCTCAGCCAGGTACACCAAGTGCTTTTTGGAAGTCAGTGCTTGCTATATTTTTGTGCAGGCAGTGCCAGGCCTAAGCTTTGTTGCTCCGCTCCCCGTGTATCTGCTGTCTGAATGCTGCAGCTCATGCTATTGCATCACTGGAGCATTGTCCCCAGCTTTGACTCTATTCAGGGAAATGTCTACAGCCACTGGTAGATTTCTAATTTTTTTTTTAGCTTCCCTACCTGTGATGAATATAAGTTCAACTCCTACTGTCTTTCAATTGAAATCTTTTTCCTTTTCCTCTTTAGGTACATTTTCTTCAGTTTTGAGGCAACATTGTCTCTTTTATTATAAGATGATTCTTAGAAATATGTTTCACACTCTTCATTGATTACTGAGCAGCAGATGGTAATTTCAGAAACATAATGTACCCTCACAGGTAATGGAGCATCAAAATACTGTGCTCTTAATGCTAGATTTGCCCTTCAGAGGAGAACTTTGATGTCATAGTAGTGCACGTGGATTGATTTCGCAGGCTGCGTATGTAGCTAGTCTAGGTATGCAGTATCCACTGATAGCTAATCTAAGAAATCAATTTTATACTGCACCATCTGCCCAGAAATTCTGTTATAAGCAAATGACCAAGGGATCTTGGGCATCTCTGTGTATTTTATGTCCATATTTATAGGGCAATTATGTTTTCTTATCCTGTAGTTCCTATGACCCTTTTCTCCAGCCCTCTATGAACTCTCAGTGCTTCTCTATGTTGGAATCTTTTGTTTATAGGATATTTTTCCAGTGATTTAGATTACTCATGTTTACCCAACACAGTATGGATTTTTAGTCTTCTTCATGGCCAAACTCTAAAAGCACTCGGTGGTTTTATCTAGCTCACTTACTCAGAAGTGTTTTAAATTATGAGATATTATTTTGTCTCTTTTATATCACAAGGGACAAGGAACGCTTGTCCTCTGGTCAGTGGAACCTCTGTAGGTTGAACATAGTGCCAAGTTCTGAAGGTATTGGAACAGGAATTCATGCGCAGGGATCTGTTATCTCATGTGCTAACAAATGTTTAAAAGCTTAGCTCAGTAGGCTTTCCTTAATTAAAATGGGTTTAGGAGCTTATTAAACTACCTAAATTTGTCACTATGTTTCCATTCATACGGTCATTGGGATGCCACAGAGGAAAACCTATGATTTCCAGATGGATAAAACTAACAATGCTACAATAAGAATGTGTTTTCTTTTCTTTTCCTGAACTAGAGAAAACTAGTAAGAGTGAAGTCAATCTATTTTACAGACATAAATTCACATGTCTCCAGGGAAGATTATATGAAAGTAGCATATGGAGAAAAAGAGCCTTAAGAAATATAAAGTTCTCCTTCTCCTTTGTGACAGTATATTGCTTTTTTGGGGTGGGGGGTGGGGGGGAGGTGTGTGAGTCCCCTGAGGTGTGGCAAGGGAGGCAGCTTGTTATATCTTTAGCAGTGTCTTCTATACAGTGTAGAGGAGGATGAAGATCTTTGCACTTAGTTATCTATTTGTGATAGTAAGGACATGGTCTTAAACCTTTCTAAACAGAGAGCACTTGAACTCGTCATTCTCCCCCCACCCCTTTCCTCCTCATTGCCATTGTCACCCCTAGAAAAAGAGAAAGTAAGTTTGTAGGTGATCGCCAGGAATAGGAGGTCAGTCTTGTTCAAGACATCTTCCAAAAGCTGCAACCTGCCTGAGTGGTAAATGACACAAAACAAGATGAGAAAAAGCTGATGGAAAGACTATATAATTGTTATTGGAAAGAATTTTTCTTCTGATCATATCTGTACTTGATACTTTCCCAGTACACAGAAGTAGGCAAGATGATTTCTTGAGAATTTTTGTCTAGACCTTCCCTCTTAAGATCCTATACATATACAATAGAGCTTGCAGGAAACATTCAGATCAAAATACACATCCAACAAACATTTTACTGAAAAATGCCGTTTTCATAAAATACAAATGTTTTGTATGATATTTTGGACATTTCCTCTTTTTGTTGTCATTTCAAAAGGAATTGGCCTAAGTTGAAACATTTTAGTTCCTTGATATGACTTTTGTTGTTGTTTTGAATTATTTCAACATCATCTGTCCAGAGACAAAACAAAATAAAAATCTCTTAGCTGGAAAAATTTCCAGGAATCTTGGTACTGAAGCAGAGGGGATTTTCGCAGAGGGGATTTTCCCATTCTTTCAACATATTCCAGACAGAATTTCAGAAAAGCTTCTGCAGTCTCATTTCCTCTGTCACAAACTTATAGAAATTCATGTTTAACACGCTGTAAGAAAATGCCAGCTATATACACTGTTTCTTGGAGACAGAGAACATGAAGCAAACGTGGCTCTTGCTCAGTAGGACTCACACTAGCTGTGGGTATCTAGCTTACACAAGGTAGCTCAGCCTGCCTAGCATAGGCAGGGAATCATACAGTCACTGCGTGGTTTGGGTTGGACGGGACCTTTAGGGGTCTTCTAGTTCACCCCTGCTGCAATGAGCAGGGTCATCTTCAACTAGATCAAGTTGCTCAGAGTCCCATCCAGGCTGCCCTTGAATGTTTCCAGGGATGGGGCATCTATAACCCCTCTGAGTAACATGTTCCAGTGCCTCACCGCCCTTGCTGTAAAAACATTTATTCCTTCTAGTCTGAATCTGCCCTCTTTTCATTCAAAGTAATACCCTTTCTCTATTGCTACAGACCCTAGTGCTACAGTCCCCACCTTCCTTCTGAGCCCCCTTTAAGTATTGAAAGGCCGCAAGAAGGTCTTCCCAGAGCCTTTTCTTTTCCAGGCTGAACAACCCCAATTCTCTGAGCTGGTCATCACAGGAGAGGTGCTCCAGCCCTTTGGTGATCATCTTTGTGACCCTCCTCTGGACTTGATCCAACAGCTCCACGTCCACAGTTATACTGAGGACTCCAGAGCTGGACTCAGTAATTCACATGAGGGTCTCACTAGAAGAGAGTACAGGGGCAGAGTTAATTCCTTTGACTTTCTGGTGTAAGAAGTAAGGAGAGAGTTTTACGTGCCCCTTACAGAGGATACAGAGCAGCCTTGTGCTGAACATAAAGGATGTTAGTCGCTTAAGTGTCTCTGGAGGTCAGACATCAGACTCAGGGCTGCTCATTAGCTACTGCCACTTCCTTGGGTTGCCAAACCCTGGAGAGCTGTGTCAACTCCTTGCAAAGAGGCCTCTTGACTGAGGAATTCAGCTACTCTCTTCAGATAGACAGCGTTCAAAGCCACAGCTAAAAATTGCCTTCCTGAGGTCTGATTAAAATCCTGAGATAAATCTATCACCACTGTTATGAAGTCAACAGTGGGTTTTTATTTATTTAATCACTTTAATAAGTCTAGCTGGTGTCCTCATTGTCTTGTTACAAAATCAGAGGCCACAATAAACTAGGTCTGGTAGGATTCAGAGCTCAGTGTTGTAAAATTGTGAACAACATGTCCATTGTTTCTTTCATTCATCCTTTGATACATCTTGTTACTAAGATGGGGTGATTTTAATAAAATACTTACAAGTAAGTGAGGTACATGGAGTTCTGTGCATCTCTGCTGATATAGTTCGTGATAAAAAATTGTCACCTTCCTCAGATCACTTAAATGTAATTGTGTGAGATTACAAGACATGACATTGTCAATCACAATGAAGATGCAAACATGTTCTGCAAAACCTTTCATCTAGTTAAAATAGATTTGCATACTTTTGAAGTCCACAGCTCCAGTGGCATATCAGTTGGCTGTCACAGCCTGGGCTTTATTTCCCAGCTGTTATGAAGAACCTGCTCTTACACGATTTAAATTAGTTATTCAGAGAGAACAACTTGCTTTTCCCTTTCACTTGTTTTCACTCTAGGATGTGCATTTACATCGACACGGCCTCTGAAATGGCAAAATGAAACAAGGTATTTTTTCCTTAATGGAAAAAAACCTTGATTTTTTATTTTTTTTCTGCCAGAATCACTTGATGGTAAGTAATGCTAGGTTTTAATAATTATAAATAGAGGAATATTTTTCTCATTGATACTTGGAAGCTTTCTCAATAACACGTTTTAAGAAAGAATAAGCTTTCTGGGGAAGAAAAAAAATAGTGTTAAGCTAGAGCAAAGAAATTAGCAGGACTCTTTAAAATCTGTAACTTGCTGTGAGACAAATCAGAGATATAGTTTGTTCCCAGGTGGTGATGGCCATGGAGAAAATGGTGGTGTAAAGTAGATATTGCTTTCCATGGGAATTGTGTGGTGGCACTTTCATCTGCAAAAGATTCTTGCAGTACACTTCAAAGAACATTCTGAGGTGATTTGAAGATTTCAGAAAACATCACAATGACATCACTCAACATAGAGAATTTTGTTATGTGTTTTGAATAAAACTTTAAAAGGAGTCTTAGTAATAAAAATACATATGGAGGAGAGACTTGCCATGCAAAGGTTGTCTGGTGCTGGTATTATACATACCCTGGTATTGCTGAGCTGATCTGTTAGACTTGCATGCACCCATTGGGATGAATCTTTATTTCTCCTAAAAGATACACAGGCATACCTGAGGGATGTGCTCAAGGACTCTCGGGGTTTTGTTTCCATTGACAGGTCTGGAATCTATAACTTTAGCTATAACACGATGCATTTGCTTGTAGTCGCTGAGGTACCATAATTCAATTTCATTGTTAGTCACTTTCTGGAGCTGATCGGTACTTTTCAGTTAAGAGCTAATTTTAATCAAATTTGTTTTTCACTTTGCTGAAAAGTTTCCAATATCACCTACCTTGACTGCACTTTAATTCCGTCATGTCACATTTCCAATTTTTATATTAGCTCGTCTGTACAGATGTAGACAAGAAAGTACCAAAAGAACTATACTCCAGAGTACAGTTTCATTTAATATCTTTTTATTGCAGTAAAATATGCAATATTTAAGAAATTGAAATCACTGGTTAAACTGTGCTGGGTTTTCACCATTTCAAGGACTGTCTGGCTGTCTGGGAGAAAGCTCTGTAATTTCCTTGGAAGAAACTGTCGAGGAAGAAGACTTCATATTTCTGTATGAGTGCACAAAAGCTTAAGGAGATTACTTTGAAAAGAATTGGGAAGTAGGCAATGTTCCTCTGAAAAGCCTTCACAAGTACTTCAGAAGTGGAAAATACTGGACTACTCAGTGAAGAATGATCATCATCTCCTGTGTCTCAAGACATTAGTTATGAGAATGTGCCCTAAAGTTAGTTAAATGTGATGGCATTCCAGCCATAGAAGCCAGGATTACAACTTAGGTCCACAGACAGCTCTTTGTGGTGCCTTTGATCATGGCTATACGGCCCTGCTGGCAGACAATTTACATGTCACTGTGGGAAAGAGATTTGGCGTGTGGAATGGCAGTAGTTAAAGTCCCATGTGCAAATCAAACTTTAATGATAACTGCTTAATACTGATCAACCTTTAAAACACCAACTGACCTGGATTGCCTCTGAGGTGTTGCTAAATGTCATAGCGAAGGTGTTTGTGGCTTCACTGGAGCTGCTCTGCCATCACAATTGCATCATCATACAGGCTAGGCTTGGGCTGAGTCACAGTGCTGTGGTCTCAGTGGGCATGTTCTCATGCTCATCTTAGTTTAGCAAGAGGTCATTCCTCTGGCATAACAGTGAGTTTTTAAATAAAATGTCCCATTTTATGATCAGGATATACTAACAGGGAAATTGTTTGTCATAAATCCCAAGTAAGTAAATTTTAAACACTTTATCAACTTGTCTGTCTGAAAAGTCAGTCAGAAGCACTCACTAAAATACGATCCATTAGCAGAGACTCCATGATTTAAAACACAATATGCATCCTTGAGAATTTTGCCAAAACCTTCTGTTTGTGCTAGATGAGATACTAGAAATGGGTAGGACTAGATGATCTTTCGAGGTCGCTTCCAACTCCCAACGTTCTGTGATTCTGTGATTTGCTCAGCATTCCTGACACAGGAACAGGATCGTCAGAGTGCCCACAGATACTCCAGTAGCCCAGTCCCTTTTTTAAAGTGTTTTGATCAGGAAGTGGATCATGCCTGGCTCACATGCTGATGAAATAATGGATATACTGCAAAGGCGATAATTCATAATATTTTCAATTACATTTTAAAATGTTGGGGGTTTTTTTAATCCCAGAATCCCCTTTTACTCAATATCTCATGGATTTGCTCTGACATGTTGCAGAAGTGAGCCAGGACCCAAATGTTGGGTCCAAACATGTGGAAATCTTGGATCCAGAATTAGTGCATAGTTAGAAACGAGCCTTTCTCTCCCTCGTACTCTGAAATGAAGCAGCTGCGCAGCAACCCTGAGTTTTGATGGATAAGATAGAGATGTTTGTGATTTAATTGAATTGGAATCTGTCTGTATTTAAATTCTAGTAGTGATCTAATATCAATGCACATCCATATATAACCATTTTTTGAACTCTTGACTTAAAGCCACCATAAACATGTATGGTATGTTTTCATGATTTCCATTTGAAACTTATTAGCGTGCAATGACATTTAACAGCATCACAGATACTTGATAGCGATGCCTAATTAAAGCTGTGAAACAAAAGTAGCGCTGAATTTTCATTTTGAAAAACTGAGGTCTTTCAAATCCTTTCCATGTTGATCTTATTTTGACATTACTGTAAGAATTTGTGATTGTTACCTTATAGAAGCAGTTAGCCAGATTCTTAGTGATTCACATGAGTTCACAAATATTTGCTTAGCGTAGGACTAACTGTTTAGGGTGTATGTTTTCACCTTGTCTGGAGGACTTGTGATGTGACTGCAAACAATTATTCTAGTTTTAGTAAGAATTTTTTGTCCTATAGCATAAAACTCTCTTGCTCTCATAATTAAATATTATTTAGCTGTCTAAATGTTCTGGATATTTACCACAATACTTCACAATACTTTGTGGGATTTTTTTTAAGGCTTTATGATAGCAGATAATTCAATATTTCCAAAATAATTTTCAATGTTAAATTAAGCAAATAGACTGTAAGCAATGCATTGGTGCTAGACCAGACATCAGCTAAGGAAGCTGTAGCTTGAGATGGAGATCTCTTTTAAGGTTTATCATTTGAAGCAGGAATAGATATGCATTCTCATTAAATATGACAAACATATGTTCATGAGCACAGCATTTGTCTTGCTTCTTAGATTATAGAAGCAAAAAATGAAATTATCTTTTTCCAAAATGTGAAGAATTCCCTCTCAGAAGATGAGAGATGTAAATATTTGTTCTTTTAGGGGAAAATGAAAAAAACAATACTTTTGTAAAAAAATCTGCAAAAAGTAAGAAATTTCTTTCTGGCATTTTTCTTTTTGCTTTTTACATATTTCTTCTGCTATGAATGGCACTGTCAAATGATCAAAGCTTACCTTTCTGCCTTGCTGGTCTGTTTCAGGTACTGACATGTAATCAAGACATGAAATTAATTTTATTTTCAAGTCAGAGACCTGTAAAACTTTAATCAAGTCCTTCAGAAGTGTCATCCTGTGTAAATAGCCACAAAATACTCTTTAAGAAACTCTAGTCCCTCCTTCAGGATTTTCACTACTGACAGAAGGTAGATATTTGATATGTGTGCTTATGTTCATAAAATCTCTTCACATTCCTCAGAATTAAATTCTACTCTTCTCATCTTTTAATATATTGATTCTTTTTGAAAATAATGGAAATCAGTGGGAGAGGGGGTTCTCTTTCTGCAGGCAATAATTCTGTTTCCCAGAATAACCATCAGCTAATGAAAAGAGAGAAAAATGTGTCTGGATATTTCTTACTGAATATTGGTGAAAATACAATTTAAATGTTACTCTAATTTTTGCTCTCCTAAGCAATTTACAATGAAATATATTTACAATTTATGAAGTGAACACAACATTCTCTAAAAGTAATTTCCAGTCTGACACTGATAAAAAGCCTGAAGGAGTTGGACTGATTTTTTTTTCCCTTTTCCATTTGATTCAATTGTAGAAGTAATGCAACTATGTCAGGTCAGAGATGTACAAGAAGATCTGTGTTCGTTGCTTACTTTAAAATAATAAGTGCCTCAAAATGGTGGATGACGTTCCAACCACAAACTCACAACCTACACAGAAGGACTAAGACACTAAGTCTGTGTAGGCTTTACCAGGTAGCAACACATCTGAAAAGATTTTAAATGATGAACTAAACCATCATCAGTAATTTAGTACCTGAATTTAAGACAAATATGTTTGCAAAAGAGAGAAGAAAGCAGATCTTCAGCATTTTCCTCCACTTTGATGAAAATAGCTTTCTTTCGGAGGCTGGGATTTCTAATACAGGCAACATGTGTTTCTTAGCTGGATAGAAATGAACCCAGCATAGATGGTTTCAGTCTTTCACTAGTGTGAAATATTACTAAACACACCCAAAAAGCAAATAAACAAAATTTACTGAAGTCCTCAGGGCAAAATTTGGTTCATAGCAATGAGACTATGAAAAATGCCTTTGTTTTTGCATGCTATCCCTTGGTTAACTACGCCATTTGGCTCCGATAGCTGGTCTCAGAGTGCCTAATATGTAGGAATTGCTTTCTGTTTAGTCACTGCTATACCATAGCTGGCGAAAGAGAACTGAGCTGCAGCAGAGACTTGCAATCACCTTAACACTGACCCACTGTTCAAACTCTGATACTATTGCCAGACCATGTTACAAAATCATGTCTACATTTTATTAGCACGATTACGTGTGTTGTGTTATCTATGGAAGTATGAATCAGAACGTAGATGGGATGTTTTAACAGGCCATTCCACAAGCAGGGGAGAACTGTTTCACACAGTTTGCAACGAGCCTTTGATGTGGTCTTTAACTTGTTGACAAATGTTACACAATAGTCAAACCTGGCAAGAACTGGTAGGCATTTGCAACATCAAAATGCCTTTACGTTCCTCCCTGCAACACCAGTTCTAGCTTTTACTTGCTCTAAGAGGTCTGGGGTTTGGGTTTTTTAGTACTGGGACATTGTATTTTTTGTCTTACATGATGTAACAAGGGCCAGCTGCTTGTCAAAATGCATCATTAACTAATAAGATGACAATTTTGCCTAGCCTTTGACTTACAGGGTCGACTTCTCCTAAACTGGTTCACTTTATGTAACCAACTGCCAAAGAAATGGAGGTGTATCTGGTCTCAAAACACATCCTGCACTGGATGTGCTATCCTGCACTGGCAGATGTAGGAATTAGCTGACCTAAGATTCCATTTGCAAAATAACCTGGCTGCTACCAGTGACCATTCGTTATTAGTATCAGATTCACCCACCGATTTAAACACAAACCCATTTTCATCACATTAGATTACAGTAAGTATGAATGTACCAAGATTCGGTAGGCAGAGATGGGAGAGAAAAGCCATTAACTTACTGGGATGAATTCAGCAAAGGTCCACCAGGATGGCTGGGAGCTGGAGCACTCAATGTAGAAAATTTTGACAAGAGACCTGTTTTTTCACTCTGAGGAAAAGGAGGCCAAGGGAGGATCTTACCGCTGCCTTCAGTTACCTAATGACTGCTTATAAGGAAGATTAAACCATTTTGGAGGTGCACAGTGTAATGACAAAAGGCAATGGACAAATTTGCAACAACAGAAATTCCAATTAGATATTGGGATATTATTTTTTTTTAATTTTATAATGAGAGTCATTAAATACTGGAATGGGGTGCACAGAGACTTTGCAGTTTCTGTCCTTTGAGAATGTAAAACTTGACTGGAGACAGCCCTGGGAAACCTGGTCTAACTTTGAGAATGGTTGAGGGTTGGACCAGAAGTCCCTCCCCATTTATATTTATCTGTGATTTTATGAAGGTAAATTTATGGATTTTAAGTTAGGTGAAAAGCTGAATTTGAGAAAAAAATATTTTGCTTTTTTTTTCACTGTTATGCTTACAACATAATGGACAAAGTGGAGGTCATGGTTTATATTTGCTGTGTAAGTTTTCAGGACCGTGGGCTGGTATCCAAACTGAAAGGAAAAAATTATTCAGCAACAAGTCTGAACCTTTGGCAACTGCTCTATAATCCATTTGTTGGCTGTTTGTTTTCTATAGATGTATATTAGTTTACCTGAGCCAAAGATCTTAGAAATTAATGTGTAAATATGTGTTTTAACCTGGTTGCCAGTAAAAGAAACAAAGTAAAATGAAATCAATGCATAGGGGAGAGATTCATTGATGTGAATGGCCTCATCCTCAAAACAGCCAGGAAACAGCAGAAAAAGCCCTAATGTGTTTGAATAGAGCAAAATTGGTATAAATTGTGGTCTCTTTCTCTGATTTAGATTTGATTTTTTTGTGATATTTTTTCAGAGTCTTACTCCAGAAGGTTTCCTGTGAGCGTACAATCTAGGAGATGAACCTAAAGTGAGGCCCACCGAACAGCACGGGGGACCTTCCTGTACGCTTTTACTAGTTTTCACCCACTTCCCTATTCTGCTTTTCTGAGTAGAATCTAACAGCAGGAAAATGTTGTTTTCCCAGTTAAAGACTTGAAGTTGATCTAGGAAGAAAACATCAGCTTCATCAACTGAACACCTAATAATGCTATATCTGCACCTTATATGTTTTATCAAGTACTCTGGAGATTTAAGCCTGTCAGACACAGATGTGCATGGAAGCAGCTTGGCGAGCTGATCATTGGGAGATGCTGACAGCTGCAGAGTTCAGAAGTGCAAACAGCTTTGGAAGGGTGTAGTAGACACTTGGCTCTGGCTGAAGACAGTGGGTCAAAGTCTCTCCTCTTTTTACATTGGTACTTGTTGTCCAAGCACTTGCAATGAAGGTGATGTGGATACATGAATCCTTCCTCCATTTTTTAAAGCATAGTCCATCACCTCCCCGTGCTTGAAATTACTGAATTCCACACATTAAGAAACTGTGCAATTAGCCATCATGGGATTGTTTTTCTCAGTGTAAAAGATGTAGGACATTGTATTTATCTTTACAGATATATGAGGATTCACAAATTAAAGGCCAAAGAGCAAATTTATATGTCTCTAGTCAGACATGTATTAAGATTAAAACTGAGCCAGAGAGGGAGGGAATGTGAATCAGAAGCACAGGCACGAGCAGTGGAAATATGTCCTGAGATCATGGCTGGAGAACCTCTGTATCCATGGATCAGCTGGGCTGGTGACAGGGGCATCCTAGAGGGACCCGAGGCTTCTGAGGTGGCAACAATGGAATGCATTAGCCCTGACTTCTACTTCCAGATGCATTTTGGTCAGATGGAAGATCCATCTCCTTTTCCTTTGACTCTTGATGACTCATGTATCAATAACAAAGGCTCCTGAGGTCTCTGTGGTATTCTTGTCCTCTCATCCTGGGGTGCTGATCAGTGCAAAGACATAGACACTGACAGTCTTCATTCAGCTTCTGTATGGCAAAATAATACTTTGAGTGATTTGGAGAAAAATTATGTCACAGGTACTCAGGAAGGAGTGACTCTTGCTTAGACACTGTCTAAACAGAGACCTTCGGTGACCTTGAGCCTTGAGTTCATACCTTTTAGTGATATGAACTGAGTCTATAGCCTTGAAAACCAAAATAAAAAAAAAATCCCTGGAAATACTGGAAAAACTCAAGATGAAAGAACCTTTCACATCTGTTCCCTGTCACCAGCTTAAATTTAACCCATGACAGTAATGAGTGAATGTCCACATGCTGCTTGGCCTGTGTGAAGACTCTGCAGTCATTTGTGTACATCGCAAATGGCGTTAATTGGCAGCTGTGTCAACAGCCTCTTTGAAGGAACTGGGAGCTCATTAGGCACATGGACAGAGCTGGTCTCTCCCTGCTAAAAAAATACCTCTTTCATATGAGGCACTTAAGATGGAGCAACATGGGGAAACTTGCCAAGACACTGCCTGGTTTCTAGCCACGACAGTAGTCGCATTGCTAAGGACTGCTCTCATTTGGCGGCAGTCCCGTGGTTCCCCTGCCTCCAGTGTACAGAGGGGTGACAAGAAGTTGGGGCTGTGCACCCTCACCTGGGGCAGGCACTTACAGAAATGAGCTTTGCAGGCACTTGCAGAAATGAGCTTTGCTTTCACCTGTCTCCAGGCAAAAGCAGAACCTCTTGCCTGAAACTGAGAGAAAATCTTTAAATCCTTTAGAGCTGTTTCTTTAAGGCATTTTTCTCTTTCTGTGTCCCTGTTTCTGCCACCTTTTCATTGTTGCAAATTTACTTTGTGAAAATGGACTGAGGTCTCTGTAAAAGCTGTCATGTAATATTCATGAACTAATTTCAGTGAACAGTTCACTTAAAGTTGCTTTCTGTCTCCTTTTCAAGGAGGAGCACTTGCCCAGGGGTTCTTCATTAAATGCTTGCATATAAAAATGTGCAGGTGAGAGGTATCCCTTTATGCTTCCTCTTTCTAGATCCTTCTCTTCACAAAAGCATTGTTTTAGCCATTCGGTCTTAAAGTCCCTACACTCTTCCTGTGCTACATAGCGGAAGCGTAGGGAGAAGTGTGTTTATCGTGAGTTTTGGCATACTGAAGCTGCAGTATGCCAGCCCTGTCTCCCATCCTGCCTCACTGATTATATATATTCTAGAAAATCACTCAGTAGCCCTGTAAAAGATTTAAGTCTTACACAATTTTTAAGAATAAGATGTGTGTTTCCACCTGTATTCACAGATCACCACATTCCCAAGTTGTTAGTGGAATACCTTAACCAAAGGTTTTGATAAGGGAAAAGGAAGACAATAGCTGTTCTGAAAGACACAATGGGTGACTGTTGTTGTAACAGCAGGAGGGCTCTGCATCAACTGAGGAACTTTTCCATCTCATTCGGTTTCATTTCTATGGGTTCTCAAGAAAATTGCTTTCATTTCTATGCCCATGTCCTGTCCCATACATACCCTTGCTGTAACCTCTCTGCCACTCCAGCACGTGGAAATGGGCCACTGTGAGCCAGATGAGATAAATGGCATCTCTGTGTGAGGGAGAGCTGGTGTACTGGAGAGACAGCTCACAGATAGCAGAACCCTGCCAGTCCAAGGAAGGAGATAAAGGTCAAAAAGAGAGGACTTAGTTTATTATTATTTATCACAGAATCACAGAATTGTTTGGGCTGGAAGGGACCTCAGAGATTATCTACTCCTACCTTCCTCTCCACCCAGTTGCAGCGCACAGCGGTTCTAGTGTTAACACCTGACCTGGTAATATGTATCAGATTTGGCCCTGGTTCTGGGGGTTGGACTAGATCATCTCAACCAATTTTTTCCAACTTAAATGATTCTGTGACCCATGGACAATAAGAGATTTGCCACTGTGAGAAATAAAGATCCATCAATTATTTGTCCCAGCTATAAAACCTCTTGTAGATTAGTGAAAGTGTGTCTCTGGTGCCTCATAAAAAAAAAAAAAAAAAAAAAAAAAAGGGAAAAAAACAAATAAAAAAANTGTTACAGACACATGAAAGCAGGAGAGAAAGCAATCAAACCACTGTTAAAGCGTGGGGTCACTGTAACAGTCTGACTTTCTATACATTACACCTACAATTATATTTTGAAGAAAGGATAGTTTGATTCGTTTGCTTAAACCACAAGAATAATTTTAACCTTGTTAACCACAAATGAAAAAACAAAGGTGTGACATACTCTAGGTCCCTGTCTGCTGGTCTTTTCTTTGGTAAGTGGAAAATTCCACTCTAAAAAGTCAGACAAATTTGCTATTAACAGTTTATTTAAGCTTGTATGATATTTTGATTTATATTTCCTTTAAGCAAACACTATTTTTGAGACTAACATTCCTAGCAGCACAAATTGGACAGGATAGCACTGGCCACTGAATCTCAGCAACTGATCCAAAATGTGAGTTCTTGGATAAAAAGAAGTAACTTTTCAACAGGAATTCACTGTAATCTGCTAAGAAGAAAATATCTTGGTTTCCTGGGACTTTGTACATGGAAACAAGCTAGGTCTGAGGAAGTCCAAAGGTTACACAGTGGCCACTGGAATTAGTTCATTATTTTCTTTCTTTTCTTTCTCTCTTTCTCTTTTTCTCTCTCTCTTTCTCCCTTCCTTCCTTCCTTCCTTCCTTCCTTCCTTCCTTCCCTTTCCCAACTCAAACTAAAATTTCAGCCAAGAACTTTAGAAGTGATGCATGTGTCTTAATTTCCCAATGTCTGGCTTCTATCTTGAAGAACCTTTGGTTTAGAAAATGAATATTACATTTTCAAATGGTGAAAACCCTTATTCCTGAACAGTGATTAATGAGTCCAATTAGGGCATTCAGAGTCACTAATCGTTTCAGAAAATCCTGAGAACAAAGTATTGTTTTCTAATAGCATTTTTCCCATGACCTATGAAGGCAATTGTGCAGTTACTACCTCCTTATCTATATTATTTTTAGTAAAGTCAGTGCCCAGAGTGGAGAATGTATTGCATTAATTATATGGGCAGTATATACTAGGATCGTTTTTTTCATACTGGAACTATAATACCTTCCTATGGTTATTAATGCACAAATGCTCTAAAATAGTCCCCAAAATGAAAAAACTTTCTTTCTTGTCAGAAATCAGAAAATATGCCGATACCACTTTTTTGACTGCTTTAGAGATTTTGTGGCTTGGTTTACTTTAATTTTCAGCAGAACCTAAACTTCTAAATTATATGATGCTTGTGGTCTTTTACACTGTGTTACTAGGTCAGGATCATGAACACTTGTGGTTAGTTTCATGGAGTTTGTTCTTTAGCCAGTACGAAGTGCAGTACAATCCGGTTATGTCAGCCAAATAAAAAAGGCAAGAGTTTATTCCAGTATTTTTTAATAAAAACCCCTGTCAGACTATTCCCTCTCCAAAGTGCATTCATGCAAAGAAAACAGCTAGTATTTTAAACCCATAGCTAATAGGGGGAAAAAAGGAGAATATTTTCTAAATCTGGAATAAGACAAATGCAGAGACAGTCCTTTGGGGCATTGTTCCTGTTTCCTGCATAGAAGCTGTAATTTCTGTAGTATCCTTCCACTTCTTATTGCTTGTGTCTAGACATAAATTGACCATAAAATGATATTAATATTGTATACTGCCCTGGTTAAGCGTTTTTGTTTGGCATCAGAGAAGAACTTTGAACATTTTAATGGCACTTTCTGTAGCACAGTAGTTGTGAATGAGTTTATTTTAATATAGGAATAAATTAGTTACTAAAGGTATTTTTATTATGCATCTCCTTGTAATTTCTGCCAAATAAACAAAATATTCTTCAGATAATTGGCCTATTAGTCTGCCACTTTCTAACTATTATTTCTATGCTGAATTAAAGGCCCCATAAATCCTACATTCTTTATTAGCTTGCTGACTTTGCAGAGTTTGATGGTAAATAAACTGGCACAGCATTAAAAGCTCCTTATTGAAGGAAGACAATATGTCTTTTTGTATCGACCTCTGCATGATTCAATTTTCACTGAGTATCACCATGACCTTTATAACAGCACCGTGAACTTTAAAAGCCAGTTTGCATGTGGTGGTTAACTTTCCCTTACATAATGTGGTTTTAAAAATGATGACCTGGCCTTTCCAGACTTGATAAATGTGCAACTGATAGTCCAATAATGAAAATAAAAGGTCTTAAAAAATGCTAAAAGCATTAATTATCATTTTGAGAAGTGGTAAATTTATGTGACTAATTACATGTAAATGATCTTCCAGTTTCCTCTGCAAATTATTTCAGGTTTTTTAAACTTTTTTTTTTTTCTGTTTACCTACAAACCAGGCCTTGATCCTTTAAGTATGAATTTGAAGCTAGAAAATATGATAATGAAATCGAACATAAGGTATCTATTTCTATCGCACTCAATGTTCCTTTTGACTCTCACATCAAACTAATTTCTGTGGTATCTGAGTGCTCGTCTGTTTGTTCCTCATGTGAAAGGTAATTGTGCATCAGAATTCTGCAATGCTGAGAAGACTTTGTTTACTCTTTCAGGCATTAAGTGTTAGGACCAATATTTGTACAAACTGGCAAATCAGTATTGAGCAGACCTGCATTTGGGATCTAGGTGCTTGAAGACACAAGGTGCAGATCTCTTCCCTGTAATCTTCACATTCCCTAAGGAATTACTGCATAGCATAGAGAAAAAATGGTGTCACCATCAGCGTGCTAACTGGATGGTGGGTCGCAATCATGAGCAGATCATTTCCACTTCAGTTTCACTCTTAAAAATGCTGGATGTTTTTCCAAAGGTCAAAATTTGATAAAGGAATCTTAATATCAAGGCAATACCTTCAATTATGTGCTTTTTTTAAAAAAAAAGCAAACCAAACACAGGATGTTTTGGTTTGATTTTAGGGTTAGTTTTTGGTTTATTTAAGTTATTATTAAGACAAACGGCTAAACTGCATTGGCACGGATCTATGGATGGGAGCCAAACTTCATGAGAGAATGCTTCCCCCTTGCATGCTTTATAAAACATGCATACAAAAAACTGGGCGACATTATATCTGGCTGTGACAGGCAGAGAGTGCAGGGCAGATGTGGAAGCAGAAGAAATGTCTATCTGCAAATTCTCTTGGCTGTACGTCTCACACAGTTCACCAAAGTTTCCTTCTTTAAACAGCTGCAGTGCCTGAGGTTTGCTGGCGTTGTACAAAGTTCTCTTCACCGCTGTGCTTATGACAACGACACCGACTAACATGCACAGCATTTGCTAACTTTTCCCTGAATTCAGAACACACCTCTCTTCCTCAGATGTACATTTTCAGAAGGCAATTTTCTTTTCATTCGGCTTCCCTCTTATTCCTCGTGAATACATGGGATTAAATCCAGCCCTGTCTGTGAAATAATAAGGGTCTCTACAGTAGGACTCTGTGATTTACACCAGGCAATTAAAATCAATTCCTAACCTACACAAGGCACTAAAAACCGAATTGCTCAACACACTGGGCTGTTGAACACTGTGTGGTAGATTTTATTATACCATAAGTGCTTTACTATGCTGTAAAAAGGAGAACGTAATTGCTATATACAACTAATATATTCAGTTAGGTAAGGATACTGTTTAATAGAACTTTTTGTTGGTTTCAGTTACAACTTCTGAGTTCAAAAGAGAAGCCAGAGTTGGGGAATTTCAGGATGTGCTAATTGTGACGTGCTTCAACAAGGTAGCACGAAAGCTGTCCTGCAAGGATGTGGTTAGTGTGTGCTTCTGCATTGACTGAAGTGTACTGGGGCACTGGGGAGGCCACACCTCAAGTACTGCATTCAGTTCTGGGCTCCTCACTACAAGAGGAACGTAGAGGTCCTGGACTGGGTCCAGAGGAGGACAACCAGGCTAGTTAAGGGTCTGGAGAACAAACCTTATGAGGAGCGGCTGAGGGAGCTGGGGGGGTTTAATCTGGAAAAGAGGAGCGGCACCAGGGCAGGTTCAGATTAGATGTTATGAATAAATTCTTCACCAGAAGAGTTGTTGGGGTGTGGAACAGGCTACCCAGGGAGGTGGTTGAGTCACCATCCCTGGATGTATTTAACAGATGGGTAGATGAGAGCACCATCAGGGTAGATGGTTTGGGAGAGGACAGGGATGGTTGGACTTGTTGATTTTGAAGGTCTTTTCCAACCCAGTGATTCTGTGATTCTGGGATGCCAGTGCTTAATTGATATGGATTCAATGTGATCACTGGGACAGCCGGAGGCTGTTACAACTTGTTGGAAGAGTGATTATTTTTCCCTGCATACGGCTCCTTAGGCTCAATCACATCAGACTGTTGGTATCCTAAGAGCAGGTATAAGAGAGCTTCTAATTTTCAAGATAAGGTGTGAGAACAGCCAACTATGATCACAAATTGTAACAGCAACTGCATTGTACAGGTCTTAGGTATTATTTTGTTCCACCCTGTCCAGCTTAGTGAAGACAGATTTTCCTTCTGAGCTATTCTTTGCATGGAATCCTCTAGTGCTGTAGCGGCAGGACTGTGATAGATGCCCCGGATGTACCCCGCGTGTCTCCACACACACTATGATGACAGATTCCCTGAGGTAAGCGTCTGCTAAACGTTTGCTTAGAAAGACCTCTGAGAACTGGGCGCTGGAGTCCCCAGAAGACCTCTTTTTAAGAATGATTTATTCAATGCTGGCTAAGAGCTGCACAGAACAGCCCCAAGGAGAGATGAATATCCTTTCTTTGTCTTTATTTCTGTTTTATCTCCCTTCTAGCTACCAGTCTTGACAGGCGAGGCAAACTCCCCAGCTTCTTCCTCTGTGGTGTGAGAATATACTTCATGCAAAACCTTCACTACTGCTAAGAGCTAGGATTTTTTTTAGAAGCCGCCAGGCAGGGTTATTTCCCAGCTAACACCCACACAGTGTGGTCTCAGGATTTTTTCCTCCTCTTCCCTTTCTCATTTCTGGCTTTCACCTTACTGCCTAAGGATTTAACCTGAGAGGATTTTATAAGAACAAAGAAAAAACCTGAAGGAGATACTATACATTCACAGGAAAGTAATGCATGACATGAACCCATACTTCTCTATGGGACTCAGTTTTCACTGGGCACTGATAGCATACTTACCTAGTCACATGTTCAATATATAGCATTTCCTCTGAAAAGATCTAGATAAAGTGGGACATGAGGCCAGCTTCCTTTTTTTTTTTTTTTCTTTTCTAAAAATTTTACCTGCTATTTGGGTTTTTATCATTCTATTGAGGATATAAAAAAAAATGCCAAAAGGAGAATAGCAGTCTCAAAGTGCTTTCTATGTGCATATGGTTTTTTACGTAATAGCAACTTATGATAGCAGAGTCCCCAGTGTGGCTCATTTATTTTAAAAACCTGCTTTCAGATGAGGATCCAGCACAAAGGAATCGATATATTATTTTTCAATGTTCCTCAAATTTGAAACTCTGGCACTCCGTGGAAATTTACGTGTGTCACTGCAGTGAGGCGTTGGTCTGCTTTATCTCCTTGCCTATTGACAAGCCAAAGACAACCCAGTGATGCTGATGGGGAGCAGTGCTTCTGTTCTAAAAATGGACTCAAGTAGCAGAAGGACTCTTGCGGCCTTCTTAACCTGGGAGTGCCAGACTGCCAGCTGGATGGCCCTCAAGCTGCCTGACAACGAATGCATTTCATTCCTGACCACGCAGTGAGGACTGTGCAGTCAAAGTATTCAATGGAAAATTCAAAATTAAGCACTGAGCATGAGCTACTCTCTGCCTCCTACAAGGCTCTTCTTATGAGCCACTTGGTTTCCAAGATATTTTTGTTCACCACCATTCTCCTCCTCCACCAAAAGACTGGGGCTACAGCCAAAAATTCAGTGAATTTTTTATGCTCTGCTCCAATGGGCACAACAATAACCTAGTTAACAATGTACTCAGTGGCAGCAGCACTGCCTGCCTGTGGGGTTTATGGCACATAAACCTGGGTGGGATATTCATCTAGAAGTGATTTCTTCTGTGCCACTCTGTCAGTGGTTTCAGGCTTGTCCCTGAACTAGGAACACTGGTGTCTTCCATGTGATATTTGAGGCAACACTTGGGATTTGTCCAGTTTTATTGGTAGCTTTGGCCCTGCTCCTTGCTGTCACAGCTATGCTGGCTTCTGCTCTCCCACTACTGTCAGTGTCAGAAAGCCCCCTTAAAGGTGAGTCCACAGCTCCTGTATCACAGATTCTGGGAAGGGTTGAAGTGACTCCTCAGGCTCCACCCCACTTCTGCCTGGTCCCCTCTGGTCACTCCACCAAGCTCCATTTTCCACATAAAACATCTTTGTTATCTCAATGACCAGGTTGTCTCTGTGAGCGGATGACAGTAAACACTCGGGGGCCACAATTTGGTAATGCCTTCTCTCCACTATTTGCTTTATTTTCATGGGGAAGTGCTTAGGAAATGCAATGTACAAGTGTAGTAGCTCAGAGTTTTCTGTATATATGCCTGAAGAGGGAAGACAGGATCCCAGGTCTCCATGGATAAGGGTGGAACAGCCAGGATGAGTCTCTGGCAGGACACTGGGTCCAAGGAGAAGAGGTAGTTTTAGGGAACTGTGAGCACAGAGGAAGTATTGCAAAATGGGATGGTGTCGTGAAGATACGCATGTACATACATCTAGAAAAGAGCTACTACTTGATCTTCCCTGCATCAGAGCCATTACGCTTACAACTAAGTAATTTATTTCTTATTTAGCACAGGAACTGCCTTTGTACTCAGTTTTGTCAGTTGACTCCATGCCCTGTGTTTAAAACACCCCAAGGCTGGAATGGCTGTTTTCCTAGAGACATACAGCGATACACATTTCAGCACCAATTCACTTAGCTCAAAAAGCTAAAGTAATGCTAGTCCGGAAGCTAATGTACCAAATTATGCTTGCCCTCTGTAGTCAGAGTTTGGTATGTGGAATATCAACTGTTTAAACTTAGTGACATTTTAAATCCACTTGAATAGGAAGAAATAGATTTTCTACTCCTGTGAAAGTCATCCAACAAGGAACCCAATCAATTGGCTCTCTGATGTGAAAACTACAATATTTTGCACAGCTGGAAGGTAGTGCTAAATATCTTCCTCTCCTGGGCCACTTCTCAGGTCTACAGAAATGTCAGTTCTTACACACAAAGGGAAAAATTGTCATTCACATAAAATGTGTCTCGCAGTAATTGTTTGGGGGCTTCTGTGGGGAAAGGGGCATGATTTCTTTCTATTGTTACATTCAGATACAAACTGGAGAATGCTAGATGTAAGGGAAGAGGGTTAAAAATAAATTTGAAGTACAAAAAAAAAAATCTAATAAATTGGGTGAGTATGGAAAAATTCTGACAGACTATATAATTAAAAAGGCTTATTTACTTTCTCTATGTGACCAGGAGTATAGAATGCCCAAAGGGAGGAGAAGTGGAATGAAAAATAATATTCTGTTAATAACTGAGCTGGTACAGACAAAGGAAGTGTCTGTGAGAGAGAGCAGAGGCGATGTGGTGGAACACTGCCTACTGTCTCCACGTTTCCTAGTAAAAACTTAGCAGAATATTATGTCCATATTCCCCCTAATTCCACATTCTGGGGAGATGCTGTCAGCACCTTTCATGACCCAATGCACTCGGTATCTTGGCCCCAGTAGATCACTGGTCACAATATGCTTTTGGTGAATGTTTTATCTCCTGGTACAAGCACAGAACTTGAGTCTTTCATTCCTTTTTTTCATCTCTTTGATCCATAACCTGTTTCCTGAAGTCATTGTTGTCATGGGATTTCCTTTTGGTGACCACAAACTGCATTACCAAATTTTGCCACCATAAGCAATTCTCACTGTTTTCTGCAACCATTGGAAAGTGCATTACTAGCAGGGAGTTTGAATGGCTCAAATAATTTCCTCTTGCCACTTTTGCAGCCTAGAAGGTTTTAAAATGCCAAAGCAGCTCCTCATTCTCGGAAGCACATTCGTGTAGTCTGGTCAGGATTAACCTGGCATGCTGATACAAGTTCCTGCAAGGAAGTTTAAGTCTAGATCTGAGTTCTGATACTGTGTGATTGCCTTACATTTACAACTGGGAAGCAGCTTCATCCAGAAGACATGAGGTACAGATGGAACCAAGTCACTTGGCAATACGAATTCATTATGTCATGCCAATGTCCTCCTTTATTTTTGTTCATTGTGAATGCGTGTGGCTTGAACACTACTCATCCGTATGGACATAGTGGTGATCCGAGTGTAGGGTGGCTTTGGGAAGATCCAAGGAAAAGCAGCAAACTGAATGCAGCTAGCATGATTTCACATCCTGTGTTGATTCAGACATGTCAATGTCATGGAGCTGCTTTAAGGTTCAGTGCTTTCAGAGGGGAAGAAGAGGGTATGGAAAGTGGGCTTCCTGTGAACATCCTCTTCCTTTGATGTTCATCTTAGGATCTCTTTAAACATCTTGCAGTCTCTTTAAACTGGATACCAAAGTTTGATGGGATTTTCAGCATCCATTTGAATAGGTTGAAATGCCTGAGCCACTCTACTGTAAAACCTCTACAGTTTTGAAATGCATGTGGCAGTCCTGCTGAAAGGCAGAAAAAAACCCTAGAGGACAAAGAACAGCTACAACGAATAACCCTGTGAAAAAAAAACCCAACAAACCCACCAGAAAGACTGAGAGCCTGCCATCATAAACATTATTTTACAGGAAATGACAGTTCCGTAAAAATATTAGGAATAATTCTCTAAGGGAGGGAGAAAAACAACAAACCCTTTTCAATTTTAGAATTGCCAGTGATGTCAAGGCTAAACCATTCCTGTCTTGTGATCTTGACTGGATGGCCTCTGAGTACAAGTGCTGCAAGAACATAAATGTAAATCTTCCTGTAACGCTGGATCCGGCAGCCCTGGTCCTGGCACAGCCAGTATGCTCTGACCACTGATCGCATCAGCAGCTTTTGGGCCTTTGTTGTGGCAGTTTGTTGCAGAGAGGCAGAGCTGCACTGACCTGTTTTCTTATTGTTTGAACTCCTGTTTTAAAGATGCTCCTTCAAACGTGCTACCCCCCATGCTTTGATGGTTGGCACCTGCGTTTTGGGTGGGTGTTAGCTGCCGGTCTGCGATGAGGTGCATGAGTTTAGTAGGAAGGGGAGAAGCGGGGAGACACGGGGACACTCGCCTTATGTAAACCTGTCCTCTCCGTACTAACAAGCCACAGGGAAAGTACAAACCAAACATGGTTCATGTGGAATTCACTTCCTATTTTTAGACTGATTTACAAGTACTTTTCTAAGAGAACTGATGTTTCCCCACAATACTGGTTTAATAACAATACCAGCCATGAGTTTTATATTGATAATAGCTGGCTTATTATTAAAAATACGTTTCAGTCATTTTGCAGCTTTTGGTGCTGTTATGAGTTTATAACGAGCCATATGATTACTGTCTTTGTAAAAGCTTTTCTTGCAAGGAGGAAGCTTCAAAACAAAGATGGGAGAAAATACAGGAAAACATTTCCCTAAAAAGCAGCTGAAGTTCATTCCTCTTATCTGGCATGTTTTCATCTGCAAAGAGACACGGGCCGTATGTTTGATAAAAAATTTGATCCCAAGCAAAAAGTTCCTATCCTCCTCCATGGGTTTTAGTTCTGTACTCAGGTTGCAAATAAACAGAAGTCACTTTGATAGAGGTATAGAAAACAGCTAGAGAACAGTCTGGAACATAACTGCTGCAAATCCCTTTGTGTGTATTCAACAAGTACAAAGAAGAGATTGAAAGAAGGAGAAAGATCTTTCCCTTCCAATGTGTACTTGTAAATGCAAGGGACGGGTAGTGAAGAGAAAGGCAAGGAGTAGGTCTTCCTGCCTTGTCTCTAGAACAATAGAGCTCAGCTCTGCCTCCAATCTGTGTGATATTTGAAGCAACTCATTGTCACTCTGTGCTCATAATGGTTGAGTCTGATCTTTAGTTAAAATATCACTGTGCTCTTAAGAAACTTTCAGGATTTTTCTGAACATGCAGATTACATGATGAGATTCATCGATGGGATGATGTTAACCATTTACCATTGAAAGTCCACGACAAGTTTTGCAAACTAATATAGTCATCAGCTTGGTTGCCCAGGTGAAGCACACACTTGGATAATGCTATGACAGAATCACACAGAGCCAGAGAACTGTAGGCCACTGCCCTACAGGAGGAGCTTCATTTTCCCTTGTAAGATAGCTTGCTTTAAACTCCCTTAATGTCCAAACTGTGTATGTAGCTCTGGGCTGATCAAAAACTGCTGCCCTCTACTGTTGCATTTTTGGTGGCAGATGTGCTGATTTCTCTTTCCAGCTGAGCTGGGTTGACCAAGGAGAGGAAAGGATGCAATGGCATCCTAACACACAGCCTAACATTGGGTGTTTAGGACTCTGAGCTAATGATGGAAAATCTTTGGGCACTGGATGCTGCTGCACACAAGAGCTGGGGAGTCCTGGCAACCTGCTGCCCTACTGCCCCCGCTGCCTCCCAGGGCTTGTAATAGGCAGGTAACCCAGGAAGGGCACTCGCTGCCTGCCCTCTAGTCTCGCTAAGAGGGTGGTGGAGGCAGAGATGAGCATTTGCTCAGAAAAATCACGGACTCCCAAACCAGGAGCTCAGCTGCCATCTGATGCTCTACATTGCCCTCTGGAGGTGCTTGCTGCTCTCTGTTAGCTTTGTTGGAAGACTGGGCTCCCAAATGGAGTGTTGAAAATACCCATAGGGCACACCTACCTCACAACTTATCACAGAGCAAATCTTTACACGTGTCCATTTCAGTGATCAAACAAGTCACCGTGTTAGCAGAGGCCTGTGCAGCAGCACAAGCACCTGGGAAGGTGTAGCAGTGCAGATCCTTCGGCCTCGCTGCTGATGCTGTGTGCCTGTTTTGGGTCTGGGAACGGCCGGTACAAGCCCTGTCGGAGTAGGATGGATACAATGACCTGTGCCTGAATTGCTGCTGTTTGCGCCACTCACAGGCGGATGCCTCGTGTATCTGTCACAAGTGATGCCTGGATCCCAGCACGCCTCCTGAAGAAGGAAAAATAACACACACAAGCAATCACTTTAAAAATCCCACAGTGTCAGAAAGCTGCACAGTGACTTTTGAAGCTGATACTGTGGAGCCCCCTGTGCTTTTCTTGACCCTGCTGTGAACGAGAATGAATCGTGCTCACAAACTGCACCCACTTGCCATATTAAAACATGGACTTCCACTTATATTGGGCAGATTCACCAGTCTGCTATCTTCCTTTTGGAAAGATTTTAGTAATTTTGAGTGCACAAATATAATTTGAGAAGTACAGAGTTAATGGTATTACATAATAAGAGGTCCCTAATAGTTGGTATTAAGGATCTAGTCCCAGAACGTATTCCAAAACATTTTGCTTATGCTCTCTTTATAATGCCAATGGAAATTTTTACATCGCTGGATAATGATGTAAAAGACTTAAAAGCAGTGAAAGGAACCTCCACTAGCTACCATTGCAAAACACTAAAAATAGAGCTGCATCTGAAATTGTGGTGTTTGTTTGGGGCGGGGGGCCAGTGGGTTTAATATAATGAAATCAGTTTGGGGGTGCCTATGCGGGATCCAAAATATTCCCTGGTCATATGCTTGCATGGATTGGACATCTAAATCTCAGTTTGTACCCCAAACCATAGGAACACATATTAAAAAAAAAAAAAGAATCGTTGAATCATTTAGGTTGGAAAAGACCTTTACGATCAAGTCCAACTGTTAACCTAGCACTGACTGCCAAGTCCAACCACTATACCATGTCCACAGGCACCATGTCTACATGGCTTTGAAATGCCTTTATGGATGGTGACTCAACCACTTCCCAAGCAGCCTGTTCCAATGATTGACAGTCCTTCTGGTGAAGGAATAATATTCCTAATATCCCATCTAAACCTGCCCTGGTGCAACTTCAGGCTGTTCCCTCTTGGCCTAGAGTGAAGACAATAGATTCTTTGCATCTTTATTTTTGGTCTATAATGCAATGCTGGATCAAACTGGTGTTTGAATGAAGAGTTAGAATTGAGGGGTTTTTTTGAACAAGAATATTAATTAGGATTCCATCCTGTGCGCTCCAATCATGTGCTGCATAAGCTTTTTATTCCTTTTCCAGTGGTGTTCTTCCTCTTATGAATGGACGCAGTGTTTTTCTAAGACAAACTTACCCTCTCGTGCTACTAAACAGATTGGCATGACAGGTTTTCTCACACCGGCCAATGTGCTTGCCCTTTGCCAACTTTGACTCCTTGGCTTGGAGCAGACTTTGCAGTCCTTGCCCATTGTCCAGGACATCAAGAATGAGAGCAGGGGCCAGCTGTCCGGCCCTTTTGGTGAAACAGTGTTTCTGAGAGCTCAGCTTGAAGCTCTCTCCTTAGTTCAGCAGTAATTCTTTGGACTTGCTGAATTTTCACAACTAAAGCAATGCCTGTCTGACCGCAGAAATAGTCCCCGTAAATGAATTAACAGAGTCATTTTATTTCTTTAGCTGTCAGGCAGCGTGCATGACTTTCCCATTTCACCTCAGTGTGGACTACATTTCTAACATTATTATCCAATTATAGCACTGCTCATTGGAATGGAAAATTATCATTACTTGGTTTTCCACTGTTGGTTGTTCTGAGGGCAGATACCCTTATCCAAATGTATTAGTTTTTAAAATTATTTTAAAATGTACGCTGCCATATGGAGCAACCCTGCCAGGTATTCACTCTTTTGCCTGGAGCTATTCATCGGCTGGCTTCAGCTCCTATGTCTTCTCAACTCCCCCTTTCCTACTCAAGACAGGGATGAAGTAGACCCACGTGTACACATACAAAACCATGTCCTTCTCATCTCCTCCTCATTTTGCCCATTTCCTCCCAGCCCAGTTTCTCTTTTAGCTACTAAGGGCTTGTCTCAAGGAGCTTTATCCTGCAGGGACAGAAAAATAAGCATGGGGGAGAGTGAAAGGGCTGTATGTCAGCTTATCTATTCAGTGACAGGGCTGGGACATGCCAGAGCACTGAGGAAGGGCAGTGGCTTTCCTAGCAGAGCTGTGCTGGAGCCACTTCCCTTTCCAACCAGAAACTCCTATCTGCCTTCTTATGTTGCTGAGCTGCTTGAGGCTGCCTAAGGAGTGGTAGCCACACAGACAGGGTTAGTAAGGATTCTTTCAGTGCCAGTTTAAAGGGAAGGAAAGGATGTGCTTTTCTGGTCCTTTCGAGAGGGGATGTTGCAGTAGTAAGCTCTGCAGAAAGGCAGGGAGGGAGGAGGAGGAGGAGATGCAGGGAAACTGAAAACAGCCTGTGAGGCTGGAGGCATTTCATTGTCTCACTAAAAGGGAGTGCTCCCTGTCCGCGAGTCCCAAGCGAGCGAGGAAGATTGTTTTCGGGTCATGCCTGCCTACTGTCCAGCTGTCAGGAATGACGCATTTCAGTCACAGTCAGCCTAAACTGGATCTGAACTAAGGACCTGGAGAAGTTAGTGGTTTCCTTGATTGCACAGGCTCAGCTGGAGGAAGGAGTTCTGGCTGAATTGCAGGTGTGTGCAGCGACGTCTGCTCTTTCGCTTGGGTAATAAATCTATTATTTTACTGTTATACTGCTCCATGGAGAATTCTGGGTTTGGGCCAGTGTGCTTTGGGATCTGTTCAGCCTCATTTCTCGTCGCTCTGAGCTGATGCCGCCAGCAGAAGTGTAAATTGCGATGGTGCTTCTGTGATGCAAAGGCCTGTCTCTCCGCTGGCGACTGAACTGAACGTAACTCATATCATCACCTCAGCAGAGCGAAGTTAACAGCCCTTTCCATTGGAGTCCAGAGCAATGTTTCATGTTTTCATTCCGGCCAGCTCAGACCTGTTGCATAGCTGTGTGTTTGCAGTGATCTGCACAGGGCTGTCTTAGAACTGCTTTATTTCATTGTGCGCTTTATGATCACTTTATAATTAACCAGAGTCAAGCCAATAATCTCACTTACAGAGCATAACCAAGAACAATTGTATTTAATGTCATTGTTCCAGACCTGTTAAAAATTTTCCTTACAACTCTACTTGAAATGTACATGTATATAAAAAATACCCTAAATGGTTAATTTTTATTCAGTGACGAATAGAAAGTTCATTATTTGTTGGTTTTTTCAGATTGCAAATTAATCTTGACAAGCTGTGCTCTTATACTAGACAGTTTTAATTATGTGACATGTCTGTTTGTTATTTGAGAGTCTGCTCAAGTTTGGACTCTAAACATACAGGGGAAAATTCATAGTCCATTGTATATTGAACAACCCTTTCAGATTTTGGACCATTTGCTTCAAACTTCTTTCAGTGTAAAATGTGATTACACGCAGGCAGGTAATTGTGTGCATTAGGATTATTTTTCCTACCTTTTTTTTTGTTAATTACCAAGGAATGGTGCTTAAAATTCCCTAGCATATTTTTTTCCAGAAATCTTAAAATACTAATAATCTGATTATAAATTTTAAATAGGACTAATAATTGTTGAATCACAGAGTGACTAGGTTGGAAAAGACCTTCAGGATCATTGAGTGCAACCATACCTGTCCTCTCCTAAATCCTTCATTGTGGAAGTTATTCCTTATTTCTTGTTCTACCAAGAAAAGAAACTTGCAGGCAAACAAAACATTGGCTCATCTGCTGAAATGTATTTAATTTGAAAGAAGCAAACACACTTCATGTATATAACTGCTAAGTCTACTCTGGATATGAGCAAATTCATATGGAGTGTCACAGCTCCACGAGAAGATCCCACTTGTCTTCCAACTTGTCTAGCCTCTCTTGTTAACAGATATTGAAGAGCTTTCCTGTGGTATTGATTCATCCCACAGTGCATGCGGAAGGATCTTGAGTTCATGCTTCCACCAGGTCAGTCAGCAGCTCTGATTTGCTAGTCCTCTGTGCTGAACACTAGACAATTCATTTCAGATATATACGGAAGTGTCCAGTAGTCAAGAAAAAAATTTCTTTCAAATTGTAGGTCAAGTTAATGATGCTTTGAGAGACCACTTGGAACCTGCCAGGTTTGATGTCCTACTTAGTCCTATTTAGTTCCATGACTAAACTAGGACCGCCACTGATCTCTCCTATTGTGTTTTAATTATTCTCCAGTAAAGACAATAATATTTTGATGCTTCCTAATTGATCAGACTGCAAAACCCATCATGTGACAAGCATTTTTATTAATAGATATTTACTGCACAAGGCAAATTCTAGGTAGACCTCATGACATGAATGGTGAAGGCTAACAAGGGCTAGGAGGGAAAAAAGAATCAGACCTTTAGCAATGCTGATGATTTTAGAACGTTTGCTGCAAACCCCATGCCCAGTTCTAACTCAGAAGAAATGAGTGGTGAAATTATGGATTAATGCATGGAAGATAAATCAAGCATGGGGGAAATTTGGAGGCTCCTAGGAAACTTTCTTGCTGTGCTGGGGCAGCCAAACATTTCTAAGGATGCCTACTCAGCATTCATTTGAGTGGAATGAATTTCCTTATTGTAAGGCAAGACAAGCTCATCATTTAAGTGGATAAAATAGTTACTGACTGCTGCTGGTACTAGCGAGTTAAGCTGACTCTGAACCAAAAATCAGTTTGAACTGGTTTAGGGTTTTTTTTTAATTTTTCTTGAACCAGAACTGAACTTGAATGTTATTTTGAAGTTTAGCTGACTTCATGCTGGAAGCGAACAATAACAGCTTCAGTCAGAGCTGAAAGTGAGCTAAGCTGAAAAACCAAATCGCTTGGCTCCTGGTGGTCCACTGCAGGCTGTTGCCCCAGCTGCTGACAGGGCTGAGAAGGAGGAGGACTTCCAGAATAGGTAAGAGGAGCAGGATGTTTTCCTGTAGTCCTAGGGAGCATGGATCATGAGACATAACACACTAGTTAATCATCACTCTAAATCTTAAAGCCATTTCCTTCCCCACAGGTCCCCAAAGCAGGTCTCTCGTATAGTAAGAATAACAAATATAAACCAGCGGTGATTGCCCTGAAAAGGCTTCAGTAACTTCTCCTGTCTCTCGATGGGACTTAATGCCTTGCCGCTTCTTTGTATAGGGGAGGTTTATTTCTTCAGCTAGTTTAGCACTCATTCATGGAGCTCATCAACCGTATGAATTGTGTGAGCGTCTATGAATGCACATATATCTACTTGTATGTATATATATATGTATGTGTATATGTATTTATCTGTACACAAGCTCTTGTTTATGTTAGCCTCAGCCTGTGGAAGTAAGAACAATGCCAAGAGTTCATGATTCTAGCAGCCAAATAAGGTAGCTGAGGCAATTAGAAGGTGTTTCTGAATAGTTCTACTTTGGACAGCCAGTGTTCTACATAATAGAGTCAGTGACACAATATATTGTGGACTTTTCCCCCCACCCCGCTCCCCAGAAACTCTCTTGTTCTCTGAGCTATATTAACTGCAACTGATTTTGCACATTGGATGAATATTTGTCCAAAATTCCCCCAAGTTATTGCTACACAGAAGGTGGCAAGGTAAGGTGAGCAAATATCTTTGTGGCTGGAGTCTGTTCTCTTATAAATACAAGTTCTTCCCTCTCATCATTCAGGCCTCCTCCACCTCCCTGCTGCTAAAGCCTTTTCACGCAAGGTGGGTGTGAACCCACCCGCACCTTGCGATGGGGTCAGAGACCCTGATAGTTGAAAAGAAGGGAAAAGAAATGCTGGTAGGTGGTGAGACTTCTGTGCCCACTGCAAGAACATTCACTGTATGAGTAGGACCCTCAGAGTCTGGCGATTTCCTCTGCTTTCCAAATGGAAAGAGAAAAAAGAGTATGGCCCAGAGCGTACTCGTATGCCCTTAGGGACAAAGCAGCCCTCCTGCTTTGTATTCAAACTGCTTTTTATGTCCCTTGCAAAACTACTATCATCTAAAGAAACTCCTGGCTGTGCCTCTAGACAATGTTCTCTGTTATGCACACTTAACTCAGCAGACACTTTTCCCATTCAGTTTCTCTTTCTGTACCATGTATTTCAGCCAGAACCGATGCTTTATTGTTTCCATACTGGCTAATAGTGCTCCTCCAGTTTTCAGGTTCATGCATTTGATGTTCTCGTCAACAGCTGAAGGACAGAAGGTGCACACGTTTCTTAGGAAGGCCTTCATGTATTTCTTTATACATCTTGCAACTACAGAGCTACGGTAGGATAATGAAAGTCCCGCCGTTGTCTACAAATTATGTGTGTGCAGTTACCTGGGGGCAGCTGTGGGTAAGAAATGTCATGTCCAGGAAAGACGTTTCAGCCAAAAGGTGGCACTGCGGCTGCACTGATCGTGCCGTAGCCGAGCAGCCCGGCGGAAGGGAACGAGCCTCTCGGTACGTGGGTTTTAGCTCCGCTTTTCATACCTGGTGAATGGTAAGCATTGAAAACCGACTAATTCTTTCCCAAACCTTGCTTTAATACCAGTGCTTCAGGAAAAAAAAAAACAAATTCGTAACTGTACTATGCAGGTGACAAATACTTCATCCTTGCTTTAGTGAACCTGAGCGACTGTACAGAACGGCCCGGCCCATCAATGTCTGAAAATGGGTTGCCAAAGTGTGTAGGCTATTTCAGCCATGTGTGTATCCTACACGTACAGACAGCTCCTGTTGACTGCTTCCTTTGAAGCCTCTACGGCAAGGAGAGCTTCCTTAGGAACTTTGCATTCTTCAGACAGATCCTGTGTTCTTAAAACAACCCTGGGGCTGGATTCCCATGGGCTAATCAGACAGTTCATTAACAGATTAAGTACTCCCAGTGTTTTAGCATCTATGGACATTTACACAGACCAGTGTGTTCAGAAACCTGCTGCAGAAGATTGACAAATATCCAGTCTGGGTTCAGTGTCAAGATGTCAGGGGGAGCTGTGCTGGACCCAGATATGGGAAAGGTGGAACATAGGAAGTTCCATGTGAATGTAAGGAAAAACTATTTCACTGTGAGGGTGACAGAGCACTGGGACAGGCTGCCCAGAGAGATTGTGGAGTCTCCTTCTCTGGAGACATTCAAGACCAATCTGGACACATTCCCGTGTGATCTAATCCAGGTGATCTTGCTCAGGCAGGGGGGTTGGACTAGATGATCTTTCAAGGTCCCTTCCAACTCCTAACATCTGTGAAAGGGAGGGAGCGATTTCCCCGTGGCTGTGCACCCCACACTGTGTGACTGCCATTCTGCTGGGACAGGGCCTTCAGTATAATTTATGTAAGTGCAGGCAGGTGTTACACCGAAGGTTACATTAACCCTTCAGAGGAGGCTTTGGCTCTTGGTGATATGGGGGTTGAGCTTTTAACAGGCCTGTTGGGCACGTTGACATCTGTAGCTAGCTTTTCTTAGCTGTGCTGTATGGAAATCTGCATTCTTTGTTTTTCTAGAGATTGTAACATCAGGGCCAGTTAGCCTGTTATATAATATCTGAGTATCTGAATATTTGACATTATTCATAAACCAAATATCAGATGCCCACATGGCTTGACACCTCCCATTCAGACCTCCCAAACACAAAGTTTTTCTTTGTTCTTTACAAGACCCTTTATATTTTCCTGAGTCACACTCATGTTTGTGCACATTTTTTTTCTGCAAAAAAGGATATGAAATTAAAAAAACCAAACCCCACAACAACAACAACAAAAACCCCAAACTCCAAACCCAAACCCCAAAAAACCCAAGAAATCAAAGGATGATGCAATAATGATTAAATTAAAAAAGCCAGGACTTCAACAGCAGGTCCGAGACTTCTTAGATTTGAAGTAAGACTTGATGAGCTCATTCCTGAGAATTTCTGTTATGGAACACAGGGCACTCCTGCTTTCCCCTACTCCAGATCTTGCAGGAGAGCAAAGTGACATCTCCAGTGTCATGTCCACGAAGATATTCTGTCTAAAGTAGCCTCATTTGAGTGGGAGGGGTTGCAATGTATTGCCGGAGATTAAATGGACTTTTAAGATAGAATCACAGAAACATTAAGGGTGGAAAAGATCTCATCTAGTCCAACCACCCCCCACCACTTATATTGATTACTAAACCATGTCCGTAAGTATGTCATCCAACCTTTCCTTAAACACCCTGAGGGATGGTGACTCCAGCACCTTCCTGGGAAACGCATTCTAGTGCCTAACCACTCTTTCTGAGAAGAAATTTCTCCTAATTTATAACCCGAACCTCCCCTGGGACAACTTGCAGCCATTCCCTCTTGTCCTATTGGTAGTTATCTGTGAGAAGACACTGACACCCAGCTCACAACTTCCTTTCAGGTAGTTGTAGAGAACGGTAAGGTCTCTCCCCTGAGCCTCTTGTTCTCCAGACTAAGAGTCCCAGTTCCCTCAGCTGCTCTTCTTAAGACGTGTGTTTCAGACCCTTCACCAGCTCCATCACTCTTCTCTGGAGATGCTTCAGGGCCTCGATGTCTTTCTTGTAGTGAGGGGCCCAGGACTGAACACAGTAGTTGAGGCGTGGCCTCACCAGAGGGAGATGAGGTACAGGGAGATGACCACCTCTCTGGTCCTGCTGGTCACTCTACTGATACATGTCAGGATGCTGTTGGCAGCCTTGGCCACCTGGGACACTGCTGGCTTGTGTTCAGGTGAGTGTCGACCAACACACCCGGGTCATTTTACTCTGCACAGCTCTGCAGCCACTCTGCCTCAAGCCCATGGCATTGCCTGGGGTTGTTATGACCAAAGTGCAGGACCCAGCACTTAGCCATGTTGATCTTCATCCTATTGGTCTTAGCCCATCTACCCAGCCTATACATGTCCCTCTGGAGGGCATGACTGCCTACCAACATGAGTACTTTACAGCATCACTGTTCCAGTCCACACCATGTGGTTTATTGAGCAGACACACCGGAATGTGCCAGCTGAGCCTGGAAACTGCCCTTTTATCCCAGAGCCGTTTCTAACCAGGGTCAGGGCAAAAACCTTTCCAGAAAAGTCCAGTGCATTGCAGCCGCCGCAGAAATACTTGTCTCTTTTTAATTTTCCAGGCAATAACTTCTTGTGGACCTAAACATGCTGCAAAAACCTGGGGTGGGGAAGGAACAAAGTGTAGAACACTGCTCCTCCGCTCAAGGGCAAAAAGCACAGCACAACCACAGTGAGTATGAAGTGTAAAATAAGAGAAATTTGAAGTAAAAAGAGATTTAAAAAATCTATTAAAATCACCAGCTTCTGAGCCCACCGCAAAAAGAGGTGCCAGGGAGACCTGTGAAGGAGCTGAAGCCAGCTGGGGTTGTGTGTGTGTGGTGTGTGAAGTGAGGGCGTGTGTGTGTGAGGTGAGTGGTGTGTGTGAGGTGGGGTTGGTGTGGGTGTGAGGTGGGTGGGGGGGTGGCGGCAGGACCAGGGGGCCCGTTCCCGTCGGGGCGGG
>VXBZ01004106.1:336666-357491 GCA_013399135.1 Heliornis fulica
GGAGCGCGGGGGCCGGGGATGAAGCCGTCTCCCGCCTGGAGCGGAAAGAAACCTTGCCCCCCGCCACCCCGGCGCTCAGCGCCGCGCATCCTCCGCGGGCGGCGGAGCGGTGACGGCCGTAACTTGCGCGGAAGCCGCGGAGCTCCCAGGCTGGTCCCGGCCGCCGCCAGGTCCTTCCCGGGAACGCGGAGAGGCGCGGAGGCGTGTTCGCAACGCCGCGGCTGCGGGGTACGTTTCCCACCCGCGGGGGTGGTTGTGCAGCTCTCCGCGAGGCCTCGCCGGGTCCCCAGGACGGGGCTGGCCAGCCGCTACCCCTCTGCCCCTCCCCCGGGACACAGAGCCTGTCCAGGGTTTTGCCCTTGACGAGCCCCGCGGCGGCCCGGCCACCGCCTCTAGATCTCACCGTGCCCGGGAGGTGCCCTTCTCCCTCTGCCAGCTGCCCACCTCTGCCTCCCGGCTTCTCCTCCGGGAAGGAGGACGGGAGCACCCACCTCCACTGCCAGAGCCAGGCAGGACCCTGGTCGCTCCTGACGCCTCACAACGTGCCGCCACTTGCTTTCACAGACTGGGAGTGAAAATGCGCTTTGCTCCCCGCTGCTTTGCTTGAGGCCTGGTGGGTGCTGTTATCTGAGTTGTACGAGGGTAAGATGGAGACAACTTTCCACCACACTACCAGCACCTGCAGCCAGGTTCTGCCCTTTCCAAAACTGGTGGCCCCCTGCAGATGCCTAGCCCTGTGCTTGGTGGCCACAGCTGGCCACAGTTCCCCAGGCCCACGGGAGCAATTGAGGGGCTCCTTCCTGCTTTGAGGGCCTCCTCATAAGACTATCTTGGTGGCTGGCATGTGGAAGTCCTTTCTGTGGAGTACCAGGGTGGTGGTGGAAGGGGCGGGCGATGAGTTGTCCTTGAGAGCAAGGGATGGTGGTACAAGGCAGGTCATGCCAATGATGGAGATGGGCATGGGGCACCCCCTGTTTGAAACTTGTTGAGCCCTGTCCATATTTTCTTTTATTTTTGGATGAGAATGAATTTGCCTGAAAGGGAGAAGGAAAGATTCTAGAAGATAAGTTGTATTCCGATGAAATATGTTTATATTACTCCTAATAATGTAATGTATAGCTGTGATATTAAAATAATGCAGGTATTCTTTCAGATGCTCACAGTTGTTCTTGCAAAACTCTTTCTGTACCAAAACAAGTTCAGATGAATTTGATTTTCTGTCCTGATGCCCCGTGTTCGGTAATGCAGAGGTACTTTCGCATTGCAGTAATACCTCCACAGATGAGAACTGATGTTGTCATGATTTGCTTGTGGTCATAAATCTTACTCATCTGAAGATTAATCAAAAGGAGGGACTTCCCATCTTGAATATGAAAAAGAAATCTGGAGCTTTTGGTTTTGGACCTAGTGATCTTGTTCAGTTGGATGTGTGAGAGGAATCCGTAAATGGGCAAAGAGCTATTCTCTTACCTTAATTTACTGTGTCTGTAGGTGTTATTCTTTTCCCCTTTACAAGGTGTTAGTGGAGTCCTCACTAGGTTGAAACCTAGTTCAGCCTGCTTTACTTCTCCACTATCCTTGATCTGCACCTGAGTTATCCCTGAGCCAATGCTCTCCTCCTTTCCAAAGCATCAAGGAAGTGTTTCATTGGCTTCTGGAAAAAGCCTTTTTAGAGTTCATAAATCAGAGCGATGTTTTTTTGTATGACTTACAATGAGGTTACATCTGCAGCTGAAAAGCTGCCACGAGAACTCACTGCGCAGTGATGCCTTGTGTCTCCTGCCCCAGTCTGGGCAGTAATTGTGTGGCTCTGCCAAAAGACTGGAAATAGAACATTCATTTGGTTCAGAGTCTGTGCGGGTTTGATTTTAAAACACTAGATTACTGGAGTTTCCTATCATGGTATAATTTGCTTTTGTGTTTCTAAGAGTAGCAAGTAACTAGGTTGGAGAGCCCTGACGAGATGCATGTGTGTGTGTAGCAATGGCAGAAGTGGCAAACTCGTTAAAAATAACAGATCTGCTAAGCTGAAAGATGATTTTAAAAACATTTTTTAAATGCTTAATGCTTTAAATCCTTAATAGTTTAAATATTTCAGTAAATACAACTGCTGATTATCTTTGCTGCTATGAAATACTTTCTAAGCATTGATTGGTACCATGTAACTGAGAAAACAAAATTCTTTGTAAAAATTTTTTAGGGTCAGATGTGTAGCACTGAAGACAATATCTTGTTCAGGTAAGCCTAGATTTTTCCATTTAAAGCTCATGAACGATGTGCCTCGAGTGTCTGCTGAAGACAGGAAATTTAACATGTACAAAATGAAAGGCTTTGGAGATTGTAAAGTGGATTGTAGGCTTATAACTTCTCAGTTAATCCACTGTCATGTTATTTTCACGATAAAATCTTCTCTTCAGTCTGAAGTGAACCTAGAGCTTAAACGATAACTCACAATAATGTGAAACTTCCTTGCAAATAAAGTCCTGTGTTCTGTAGTAAGACAGAGTGAATTGGATCTGTTGTTTGTTTTTTCTTAGTGAGATTAATGCAATGTGATATTTTCCTGTATCACAGTAGTACCATTCTGAAAAAAAAACCAACCAACAAATAGTAAAATGTGGGAGAGGGAGCTTTTGGCACCGGTGGTGGGAAGTGGGCTTTTTGTGTTTTGTTAGTCAACGCTTGAGCCTTGGCATGAACCTGGTGGGGTTGTTTCTGTTACTCATATGAACTGGAAACATCCAAAACTTGATTCGCCTCTCTGAAGTAAGGCATCAGAACAATCTTGTGCTAATTGCTTTCTTTGGTTTATAAAGACTTGAACCACAAAATTGCGGTTTACATCACTTGCTAACAATTTTATTTATTCTTCTTTCTATTGTTTTACTTCACACACAATTCATTAGTTTTAAGTAAAATAATGTAACAAATGGGGTGCTGGGGGAAAAGATGCTCAGAGGGAACAGCTTTCTCAGGTTTTTGACTGATGCTTTGGGATTGCGTGTTATTAGCAAATCAGTTTCGGTGAGCTAGCTGCCTGGCTCAAGTGCTTCCCAGAAGTTACACTTACTTCCTGAGCTCTTGAATCTTGACCCAGATGAAGTAAGAACTGTGTGAGCTTCTAGAAAGTTGGGTTGTTTTTTATTTTTCTGAGGGTGTGAGCACAGGTATTTGGTACGTGATGGCAAATAAAAAGAAAATACTTCAGAGGTTTCATAGGTGACAGAGTTCAGATATTAGTTGGAAGTTTTAATTTGTTTCTCCAAGACAAATATCTCCTGGTAAATAGGAACTGATTTTGTTTCTCCTCTCAGTGACTGTTGATTCATCAGAATGATATTAAATGAATGAGAGTGATCATCTCTCTGGGATATAAACAGTGCATTGCAGAGAATATTTTTTAAAGCATACACGGTATTTTCAGAACCACATCTATTCAGTTGTTGGCAGTGCCTCAGCAGGACTGAAGTCCTTGTTCTGCCTTGGAAGGGAAAGGTGCTCTATGACTTCTAGCCCCAAATTAACATGAAAACTTTGGAGGGGAAATACCTACACTGCTACCTTAGTACGTGCCAAAATACTGTCAAAATAAGCATTTTAAAGTGTTTTTCAGAATCCAATACAGCTCTATGTGTTTTGATGCTTAAAATCATTAGTATCCACATTACTCTGTAGTAATAAGGTGTATGTGTGGAAGCAGTGAACCATGCCATGCTTGGATCATTATTTTTGGGGTGATTGTCATTGATTTATCTGAAGGTGTCTGTTTAAAAAAATGGTACAATATGATGATGTGTTACATTTTTCAGGAGACTGACTTATTTTTATGTGGCAATCTCTACCGGTAGTGTGAAGTCAGGGTGGTGATGACAAAGCAATTTGTAATGCAGGACCATTCAGACTAAAGGGGGATATGCACAGTGACATATGAACTGTATGTATTTATGAATACTTGTGTATACACACATATTGAAAAATGTTTATATATTTTTAAAGTGGAAGTAAACTGTACATAGTTCATGAGGGCACTGCATGTTATGCCTTAAAATTGGCCAGTTATCAAAATAAAAAATAAGACAAAGACTGACTGAGCTGCTGATTTTTTTATTTATTTATTTTTTTGTCATTATGGCAGCACTGGGGAATTTTTATTATGATACACTGAGAAGAATGATAGGGAACAGCATAAGAGAGATTCGCACAGACTTCCCGTTACATTTAAAAACCCTTCTGTTGTCCCAGAGCACTCGTAAAATGTTAGTCAGCAACAAAAAGTCTAGGAACCCTTTCATGGGTTGCATGCTGAAAAAAAACCCTGCAACTTCAATGGCACTTTGCACAAGCTATCCTAATTTGTCAGTAAGCTTTCCTTCCCCTCTCCAAAGGTTTCAGAAATTTATCTGGCTTTGTTTATTAGGGGTAGGTTTGCTGTTTGCCTTGTTTGGTGGGAGCAGGTAAAAGATGTCACGGTGAAGGAAAACCTTGCAGGAGCAACTTCTCCTACGCTTGTAGGAATGGCATTAGATTTTCTTGTGCACAAAAAGCAAATGTCATTCCAGTCTCTGTGGCTTCCATCTTAGGTCAATTAGGATCTAGAGAAAAGTGTTTTTGGGAGAGCAGGCAGCAGCAGTCTCCCACAAGTATGGTGCTCTCTCTCTTTCTTAATAGCCATCTCTGCGTCTGCTTCCCTCTAGCTTGCAGGCTGGGAAACTAAAGATACAACCTGCAAAAAAGGGGAATAAAATGTCTCTCCTTAAATTCTTACCACCTCTTCTTATTTATCATCTTAGCTGTTCTGTAACATGGTTTGAAACCACTGAATGGTTAAGGTGAGATAAAATGAGAACCTATAAATTTGCAAGGTTTAGGGCTTGCCTGGTAGGTAATTTGTTCTACAGATGCTATTGAATTTGGGAATGGAAATCAGTGGGAGGTATCTGGTTTGGAGTTACTCAGAAAGTGGACAGTTTGCCTGGTGGCTTGTAAGAACTGGAAAGTTGTATCCTTCATTTGCAGCAGGGGAACTTGTGGGTATCAGTTGCAAATCACATCGTGTGGAATTGGCTCTTTTAAATGGGTACAGTGCAGGTACAACACTGAACAACATTCTGGTTATTTTTTTAATCAGAGAAGTCAGATTTTAAAATGAATTTACAGAACTGTACGTATTTTGGGAACAGATAGCTTGGGTTTTGGTGGTTTCTGATGGTGGGCAAGGAAGAGAATGGTATTGTTATTGTATTACATGTGTAGCCATGGTGCTTTTCCATTTCAGGTAATCTAGCAGTCCAAAAACATGGGAGAAAAAAATTGTAAGGCAGCAGGCTGGGGGTACAGGGTGCAACAGATTCAACCACTGAAGGACTGAAATAATTTTGTTGGGCAGCTTTACCAGCATGTTTGTTGGAGTAGTGGAGTTGCAAAGGCTAGCAAAACCAGACCATCCGATGTCAGAATGGCAGGGTCTGCTAAAAAGACTCTTGGGTGTATCATTAAATGGGTTGTATCTGAGAAGGACTTAAAATGATGCACTCCTTCATAACAGCAAAATCTTTTTCACATGCATGTAGAGCTGCTGTATGCTTACAGTCCAGCTTCTCTTCTTTGTGAAGCTGAAGCGTCTCATTTCAGGAATAAGTTTTCAGTTGGAGAACATCAGTAACTACTTTCTCCTCTTGGACTGCAGCATGGTGAGAAACAGGCTGTTTGAAAAAGGCTGTTTGCTTTCTGTCTTGAAGAAGAATGCTAATTAATGAAGGAATGTGTGTAGTCAAGTGGATGGTACGAGCTTTTGTAGTGTCTTTGGGCACTTGTAAAGATACTGTAAGGACATCTTTACTAAACTAGTGAAATGCTTTGGGTTTGCTATTTTGTTTTGCTCTGCAGCAGATTGGTCAATGCCAGTCAACCCAGGATTGCTTTCAAGGCTAAAAGTTTTCTGTAATATACTTTTCTGGTGATCACAGGTTTGCACGCTGTCTTCTTGATGGATCTCTGAAGCTAGTCAGGTCAGAAGCTGGCAGCAAGCAGAGGAGTTTTCAGTAAAAGTGCACATGCTGCTGGCAGGAATATGAATGACAGAGCACTCTGATTCTTGTTCCAAGACAAACTGGCATAGTGGAGGTTATTTTGTCAGATAAACCAGCTTAATATTTTGAATATTAAACAAAAAACAGTCCACAAGTTGAATTATATAATAACTTTGTTTTGGTGCATTTGTGAGAAGTGTATCCCTTGATGCATTACATTCAGGATGTGGTCGAATTAATATACTTCTCCACTTCTCCTGAGAGTCTTACCTGTCCATTTCTTGTCTTGAGTAGGCAGTTATAAAACCTGAATGTCACATTAAGGTTGCTCTTCTGTATCTTAATCTCTTTTATATCTTTAATTCTGAGGTGTTAGCTTTGATAATATCCTGTAGCCATGAGTTCCGTGGGTGAACTCTTCTGTGAATAAAAAGAAGCAGTCTTTAATTCGTTTTCAGTTTGTTGCCTTAGTAAATAATACTTTGGATGGGAAAAAGTGTGTCTAATCACTTAAATCAACAACAGTGTAGTGTTCTATTTACTCTAACACTTTAGAATAACATTTGCAAGGCGTAAAATCAACCGTTGAGCATAACTGTAGAAATTAACAGCTCAGAGTTTCCTATCAATTGTCTAGTTCTGGAGAGAAAGGGATGAGGATTATGAAGACCTGCCAACCCCTTGTAAATAGGATGTTTGTTTTAGGATGCCATGCCTTTGCAATTGGATTCATTAGAGAGAGCAGCACAGCACTTCTTCTCTGGGCTTATTCACGGAGTCTTCAGTTTGGGAGCTCTTTTGGAACTGAAGTAAAAGTTAAAGGAGTGAGGCTGTATGTTTGTGAGTGATACACAAATCACTCCCTTTTTGGCAAAATATTGTAAAGCACAGGATTGCAGACATTACATACTCTGTCTACTGTTTCCAAGACGCTAATTTGTAAATGTAGCTTGACAGAACCATAACTTAGAAGTGAAGTATTTAAGAGGTATTAGAGTGAGGGTCAATTCCGCCCCTGGTTCAGAAGCTGCATGGGAGACTGAAAATTGTTTCCGTAACAGATACAGGGGGGTTGCTTTGGTGTGTCCCTGTGTTGAAGGATACCCAAGCCCTGAGTGGGCAAATTGATCCTAAGAAAGTGCTATCTTGTCCCTAATCATGCTAAAACCACTCGATAAACTGTATGCCAGTGGTCATTTTGGTAAAAGATGAGCTGTTAAAGAAATTAGTCCTTGGGAAATTTGAGAAATTTTGTAAGGCCTCTTACTTTCTGTCATGTACTCCAAGCTGCAAGTAATTGTTTAGCCCTTAGTTTGGTTTTTGTAAAATGAAGAATGAGGTTGCAAAGGCTCAGAAAGGAGTGGTAGTCAGTGTAGCCACTATGTACTCCAAAAGTAAGCCTTTCTCCATATTGATAGGTCACCACTTGTAAAGTGGAATGCCAATTGCAGCATTATGTATTGCTGCTATTGTTGATGTGCTTCGCTAGGAAGTCACCTTCTAACCTGCAGCAAGTACAGTGACTTTTACTCGGTATTTCATTTTGATACGTGTTCATATACTGGAAAATGCCTGGAACATACAAAATACTTGCATAGTGCTGCACCTGATTGTGTTGTTTTAGAGCATCTTTCAGAAGAGCAGTTTCCTGATCACTGGGAATAGATTAATTCATAAGTCAGAGGCAAGGGAGCGAAGGGAGGGAAATTTTCTCCAGAATCCTAAATTAAGAGAAAACATTTGCTGCCATAAGTAAATTTTAGCTCATGTTGTCATTTTATTGGCCTACTTCTGTGAGAGTATTGTTAGGCAGCATTCATGGCTGTAAAGCTATTGCTAAAATCATTCATCCATCCTTTGCTCAGCGCTTAGGCATTTCAAGACCTGTCCTATTGCAGTCCTTCATAACCCTGCATTTTTTTGTCAGAGATACATACTTACATCCACTTCTACTAGATGAAAAGAAACTACAAGTTTTAACTTTCTGAAACTTTTGCAGAGGCCACATTACTTTCTGGGATGTGTATCACAGGCCATCTTTTTTGGAGGAGCGCACTTTCAGTTCCAAGCATATAGTTGCTTTCTACATTTTTGCATGAGTCACTGATAACATCTGTGCTTTCTTTGATGGCAATAATTGCATGTTTCTGTGTAGAAGTTCATAGAGAAATATTTATACCTCGTCCAAGTGCTATAAAATTGCTTTCTTCAGGTTATATTGCTGCGGGTCAAAGAAATTCTGCTGCGGTACACTTGTCACCAGACAGAGGAGCTGCATGATTATTTGAGTCTTCCTCTTTCTTCTCTAGATACTTGACACATGTCAAATTAGTGTTTAATTTGGAGAGCAAAAATCTGTGCAGCATGACCTGTGTCTCTTACTTGTTAGTGAAATGCTAGGCTTGTGTATTCACAGTACAGTGCTATGTAAATAATAAACACCATTTCCATAGATTATTTTTTCTAAACTGAAAGGAAATCAATAAACAGTCTTTTTTTTACCTTTTTTTTTTAAATAAGAAAATTTGGATCAAATGTCATTACTCTGTTTTTAAAAACAAAGCTTCTAGTACAGATAATCAAGTTTAGCACTTTATTCCTTCATTTTAGTGTATAACTGAGAAAACCCCCCACAGTTGTACTGTATCTATTTGTGAAAATGTTTCAACAGGAAAAGCCTGCAATCTCCACAGTTCACTCTTTTCACTGTTTCTTCTTATAAACCCACAAATAGACTGGATGTTGAATTTTTTCTGACCTTTCAGTTTTGTTTTTCTTTTTCTTGTGAAGTTTGATCAGGTATCTTATAAGAGAGTAGAACAACAGCCTCTCCTATGGGTTTACAGATGTTTTATGAATCGTTTTCTCACATTTGGTCATTAGGGGAACTCTTTACTTCCTTGAAAAATATGAGTTTCTTTTTCTTGCCTGATGTTACACTTCTTTCCTTAAGCTTTCATGCACTTATGAACCATACAGTACATTCATCAGGATCTTCATTGTGCAGTAATGCACGTGTCCATATTATTATAAGAATGCATTTTCCTTGATGCCTCTGGGGCAGGACCTGTCCTTTCCATGGGGTGGAGTTGTGTTCAGAAGTCTCATGTGAGTCCATGCCGTGCTTGTTGATGTGGCAGATTGTACATCTCAACTAACAGCTTCACTGCTTCCTGACTCCATGATGAAACCACCTTCATATTCCCTAAGATGCAGCAGAGAAAACAGAGTGGATGGAGGGAAACAACCCATCTGGCCACACAAGTCATATTTACTCTGTACAGCACAAGACCTAAATTTACTCCCAGCTCCTTTTGAAATAGATCTAGTAATTGCCTTAATCACCTCATTTAATAGTTGGTTGCTCTTAACAGTGTGACCTGTGATGTTTAAAAGGATTAGCATTCAGTGATGTTTATTTTCCGTCTTCTTCAGGTTCTGCCTTTGTCATAAGAGAAGTCCAAGTTTGAGAAATAGAGTTTTACACTTCCTCAACCAGTATAACTTTCCTGCCAAGTTCAAATATTTTCATTTGTTTGACCTCGAAAATTAACCTCTATGTGTGTACTCTGAGGCAAAATACAATAACAGAAACAATCTGTATCTATACAATTGTATTGATATAGTGTATCTTGAAACACCCTTATTTAGTGTTTAACCTGTCAACCATTTGTTCTTATTGAACTGAGTCAACACACTCCATCATCACGTCCATTATTGTACATAAACATCCAAACCTGTTCCTCACAGCTTTCCATTTACAGTCCTCTGCCAATACAGGATCACAGTTGCTCAAAGACATTTACCAGTATGTTTCTTGTTAATTTTCTGAAAGCAAAGGTAAATATACTCTCTTCATGTGTGGGGGTTTCTTTTTTTCTTTGAATGTTAGGAGTTGGAAGGGACCTCGAAAGATCATCTAGTCCAACCACTCTGCCTGAGCAGTATCACCCAGATTAAACCACACAGGAACACATCCAGATTGGTCTTGAATGTCTCCAGAGAAGGAGACTCCACAACCTCTCTGGGCAGCCTGTTCCAGTGCTCTGTTACCCTCACAGTGAAAAAGCTTTTCCTTACACTCACACAGAAGTTCCTATGTTCCAGCTTGGAACCATTGCTCCTTGTCCTGTTTTAGCAGATCTTTGCAGTTTAGTGCATCGCTTTCAAATGACAATTGCTTTTAGGTATGATAAACTTACATGAAACAAGGCACTGTCAGCTTCTGCTTGCCTCGGGATACCTACATTTTTATTTTAACATGCAGACATACTGAGGGGTGTAAGACAAGCCCACTGTGCCACTTTCAGGTGATCCTGCTCTGGCAGGGAGGTTGGACTGGATGATCTTTTGAGGTCCCTTCCAACTCCAGACATTCTGTGATTCTGTGACATTAGGTTATTTCCTGCCTGTATTAACTGTTACTGCATTTGGGGGAATTCTGTTGGTTTCTTCTCCCTGCAGAGGAAGCTGTTTTCCTGTTGACTTTGAAATGGAAAAGTAGCCTGATCATTCCAACGGTTCACAATATTGCAAACTGGAAGAAACAAGAAAGTCTCATTACCAGAATATTCTGCCTGCATAATCAATGCATGGTAGTTGCAGAAGTATGCTGAAATAAGAATGTAGCAATTGCTTAATAAAAACAAAAAGGATGAGGTAGCTAAGTCACTGAAACCAGCATCTGTTTTGGGGAGACAGATAATGTTCTTCTGTGGGGTGAGGAACTCCACAGTTACTCAGTTTGGGTTCCTCACATATTCTGCTGATGCAGTTGAAGTTGGCTGCTGCCCTGAAAGGTTTCTGGGGTGATTACCGGATAGTCTTTGGTCCATCTCTGTGTCTCCCTCTCCATAGCATCCCAGGCTGGAAAGTACCTCAGAAGGTCTCTTTTCCAATCTCCTGCTCAGTGCAGCACTGAATTTAAATGTGATTTCTCAGGCTTTCTTCCCTTTGGATTTTGAAAGGCTCTTGAGAGTGGAAGTCTACAGCATCTTATGGTGCTTAGTTAGCCTCAGCCACTCCTTTCTTTTTCTTCCCGCCACCTTTATATCTTCCTGAATTTTGTTTGAGGACATTGTCCCTCAGTACAGGACTCTGTAAAGAGCCTGGCTCTGTCTTTTCTATAAGCTTCCCTTAGGTATTGTGGGGGGCTACTGCGAGGTACCCCTGAATCAGTCTCAGTGCTGAACGAGCCCTACAGTCATTGTCTCCTCATGGGGCTTTTATCTCCATCTCCAACTGTCTTGGAGGCCCTCTCCTGGACTTTTTAATCAACATATTTCTTGTCCTGAGAGGGGGCAAAATTGCCCCAGATAAGGTGTAATGAGGGCTGCGTGGAAAGGGGGATAATCTGTTCCCATGGCCGTGCATCTGTTGGTATAGCCACGTAGCTTACGTTGAATGCCGTGAGATCCAATCAAAAACTCATTTTTGATTGGATCTCACGGCATTTGATTGGAAACAGGACATTTTAATTGTTTCTTAAAAGAAAAGAAACCAATGACCAAACCACAAACAATCCAGAACTTCTAAGCAGTGACCAAAGGATGATAAGTAGCAAGAAACTGATGTGGGATATTATATCTAAATAGTCAGCGTTGTTACCCAGGCAGAAATTGCAGGAATTTTTTTTTTTGTATAATTTTTGGTTTATGGACCAAAGTATTTAGTGTTTACAGTAAATCCCACACTCTCTGTTTTCACATGGAAAGAGATGTGTGTGTTCTTCAAGATGCCCTGGTTATGGCTGTTGGGTTTTGGTTCTAAACTGTATGGCAGCAGGTTTTGGAACTCCTGTCGTGAGGAAGTTTCAGTCTTTCTCCAAGCCCCTCGTTACCTTAAATCTCAGAGAGTTTTCCATTCCTGGTTATAAAAACAAATTAAAAAAAAAGACATATAGGCATGGCCAGTATCTGTAGGGCATGTTCTGATTTGCTGTGTCTAAACACATACATTATGCAGCCAGCTGCTCAAAAAAGGTTGAACTTGCGTTTTGTAGCTGGAAGTGGTGATTATTAATGAGTGTTACTCTCTAACATTGGCACAGTCATCTGACACCGACTTGCAATGAATGGAATGATGAATTAATGCAAGACTTACACCATTTCTCCTCAGTTTCAAGAACTGTCCAATACTGGCGTTCTCTAAGGAGCCAGAAAATTATTGGCATTATTTTCCTAGCAATCACGCTCACATACTTGAATATTTTTAATTAGTTAGAATTTCTTGTTATGCTGCAAATCACTGACAGCTAATTTGTTTTAAAACCACAGGAAAAAAAAAAACAGTTCTGAATGTTTCTGTATTGCATTCTTTTCTCCTAGATGACCTAGTCTCATGTAGTATTGAGAAATTACTTTTAGCAGTAGTTACTTTACTGTTGGGTTGCAATTTTGAAACAAGTATTTGAAAGGCTGGCTTCTGATTTTAGATATCTGAAACACGTGGCACTAGTCATTCACAGAACCTGTTGTACTGGGCTTCATAGATCCAACAGAACGAATTGTTTCCAAGGTTGGTTTTTTTTTTGCCTGAAAATGGCAAGGTTTATGTATTTCTTTAACCGTAGTGTTTAGTTAACCGTGCTGCCTTTAGAGGGAGGGTTGGCCCACAGTGTATCAGAAATTTTCTTCATTCTACAAGAAACAGGGGCAAAGTTGCAGTTTAACCTTATGAAAAGTGTAACTTTCATTGCATGTAGTGTAGTTATCCTTCATTTAATAAAAGGCAAATTACTGGTATCAGAAGTTACATGCAACTTCTGTTTTCTTCTCCTGTTCTGTGTATGTCTGCCCATAGGTAACGGATGATTTTATTGTGGAAAACAATAACTGCTGTAGTATACCAGTAGCTACTAAGATGACTTTTCTGAGGGCTGCTCATGCTGTTAGCTGCCATAATTTTGGAAAATGTCCCCATGTTTTCACACACAGAATCACAGAATGTTAGGATTTGGAAGGGACCTCGAAAGATCATCTAGTCCAACCCCTGCTGCCAGAGCTCTATCTTAGCATTTGCTTTTTTCACCATCTGAAAGATTTAACAGGTATGTTTGTATCTAATTAGACTTTTCCTTACACTTAAAATTAAAAATGTCTGATACCCAGCCTCAAAGTCAGCAGGAGAGGTCTCTGGTTAGTGTTAAGACCAAAAATGATGTCAGTAAATTAATGATGTCATGGGTATGCACATACAGTGGATAAAGAGACATTAGGAATGCAGTCGTGGGCACAAGAGAAGTAAAGTGTCCTTCATGAAGTAGCTAATCAAAACTACAGAAGAAGATACTATCAGTGCTGTTTGATGAGCTGTTGTTATCACATCAGAGTGAAGTAGTTAATTTCATGTTTATTTTTTTATCAAAATCCTGGTAGAAAACATTGCCCTTCAAGGACCACCACCACCGGCAGCAACATTGCTGTCCTTCCAGAAGAGTACAGAAAAAAGATCTCTCAGGCTGGCAGAGTAGCCTTTGCTGCTAGCCTTTTTTTCTTCTTTATTTATTCTTTTTATTCTTTTAGGTGTTCCTGTCTGGTTGTGTCCAGAATAACAGATTCCAGAATAACAGAATAACAGATCTGCCTGCAGGGATCTTGAGTGTTCTCAACAAAAGCACAAGCAAATTTCCTCCATCATTTAATATCCTCTTTTGCACTTTCCTTTAGGTGTTTTTGTTGGTAACCGTGCAAAGGTTGCATCTTTCATTGCAGTTCACCCCTGCTCCCTGTCGGTCTGTTTTGTATTATAGTATAATTAAGCTCATTATATATTTAGGTTGCTTCTAAAAGATCAATTACTAGTAAGGTAGAAGTAACATAATAAAAAGTGTTATGATGACCTTGACCTTGTAGCATTTGAATCTTTGTATCTTGCATTGATTTCCTGTGAGTTCTGAGTGGTCAGCATCCCGCACTAACCATCTGCCTTCTTTTTTTGGAAATAACGTTAGTCAAATATAGACTGGGCAGTGCTACCTGAACTGTCTTATAATTTAAAAGAAATACAGCAAAGATGTCATAGGACTGGTTTTTTTGAGTCGCTGTTACCCGAAGTGTGACAACAAACAGTTGCATCCTAATGATTTCAGTGATGGTCCTATAAAAGAAATCGCAATCCTTTGTAATCACTGAACAGGCAGGGGAAACAGTCACGCTTAGCCCCAAACATGGTTCTTAGTTATGCAAAGAAGATCTTGTACCTTAAAGTTACTTCTTGACACATATCACATTTTTTGCTGGCATCCGGGAAGTAGAAATTTGACAGGGTCTCTGTGCATGGATACGATAACAAATCCAAATTCCCCATGAAAGAGCTCACTGGCTACAAAGAGAGGGAACAAGCCAGTAAAAAATACCAAGAGAATAAATATGTTCACAGTGATGTGAGAGAGATAATTTTACTGTGGTTAAATCTGGAAAGGTGTGAAAGCAGTTTGGTTGGTTCAGAACATGGCCGACACTGTTGAAACATCCACCGGGTTGAGGGCCCAAGACAATGTAGCACACGCAGAAAATAACCTTGCACTTGGTCAGATGCCTACTCCATCTTTCACTGATGCTTACTGACAGCAGGCGGAGTGTCTGCCCTCTCTTCCAATGTCTGCTGAAAACATACTGGAGAACTAACGTGGAGAGTGTACTGGCTTCATGGCATTACCGAATTCCTTAACATGTAGTGAAGTGTAGACACACATATTGCCCATCTAGCTTTACAACATCAAACAGTCTTATGTCCTTTTGTGGTAAATGCTGTGAATCTGCAGCAGAGGTATGAAGGAATGTTCGCTTTAGTATTGGAATTAGTAGCTGGAAGAGTTTTGCATGGTGTTATCCCCATGTGGCGTTGGGGAGAAAGGGTGTGGAAATCCTCTCTCTGAAACAGGAGTAGGAGAGCTGAATACAAAGTATTCAGGTGTGATGCTGGGGAATCAATTCATTTTTTTTTACATAACCAGCAGGTATATGAACGTGCACAGGAGGCATATGGAAGTATATTTCATCTACCTGGTGGGTGAAATTAAACTTCTTCAGCTAAACATACTTCCTTAGCCCACAGTAAAATATTGGGTTATTTTGTTCAGTTGCATGGGGATACAGATATTTTCTGTCCATCTAGTGTTATTGTGCACCATCTGATCCCTCTATTTATGCTAAAAAAGATGTGTAATCATTTTGGCAGTGATGAAGAAACATAATTACTCAACTTTGCCTGAAGAGATTGAGCAGTACAAGTGCCTACTGCTTTGTAGCCAGTTTTCTGTGGTGGATCAAAGTGTAAATGTTGACAAACAGTAAAGTGTCCAGTACTTAGATAAGTATTATGCATTATTTTCCTTGCTATTAATGCCATTAATGGATACTGAAGATTATGCACAGGGGGGGTTGTAACATTTTTTTCTGCGTGATGCTCTTGTGAAGAACTGAGGTGGATCAGAGTACGAAGATGACTGAAGATGGATGGCTGTTGTTTTGGACAAATTTCAATAGAATAAATACTCATTTGAAGTTGTAAGTTTGTTGGTGTTTTGCTTTTCTTCTTTAGAAGCCACGTGGCCTTGTGTGGGAGCTGGTCTGCTTCTGAGCTTGCTCTTTTTCTGAACGAGCAAGCCATGGGTTACGGTGATTCTATTGTTGTGATTCCAAAACACCAGTCACCTTCATTGGAAGCAAATCAAGTTATGTTTGAAGAAATACAAATGGAGTGTAATTTACTGACCTGCTGAAAGTTGTCACTAGAGAGAATCATTAACAAGGAAGATAATTACATAATAATGTGACTGTAATGAGATTGCATGTTTCAGAGTATTTTAAACCCATTTTATGAAGGATTTGAAGGAGGGCAGATAAGGGCAGTTAAATGAAGAATAGACAAAAAATCAAGTGGAGTACAAAAGGCGAGAGTACCGAGTATGACAATAGGAAGATGTTAGTAGAGTGAGAGATGGGGTAGGAGGTGTTTTTAGAAAAGAGTGGAGAAATCACCACTTCTTTTTTATTGATAAATGAGGAAATGAGCAGGTGAGTTCAAAGAGATGAATGATGTTTGGAAGCAGGCTAGGAAGATAAAGAAGACAGCTATGTCAGCTGGGAGACCAATAATAAAACCAGCAAATAACACTGTCGGTATGTTAGTCATGGAGGGCAGCAAGAATGTGTGAATTCTAGAAATGACAGAGGAAGGGACAGGACTTCCATAAAAGACTGAATATAGCAGAAGGGATGCAGAATTAGAGAATCAAAAATCCAAGGCAGTGTAAAACAGAAATGGAAATCCAGAAGAGTGACAATGTATTTCAAACTGTATTTCAAAGAGCCTCAATTTGAGGATATAAGCAGGCACCCAAGAAGAGACATTAGAAGTGACAAATGTGAGATGGTACTGAAAGGAGGGAGTGGCTAAGTGAATGTATCTGGAAGTTGTTGAGATGGGATTTGTTATTTTAGGCTTGGTTTTTGACTTCACGGGGTAAAGGGTGTTACTCTGGAGATGACGATCTGGTTTTGTGTCTTACATCAGCCTCTGGCACATTTCACAGTAATAATGTGCTCTTCCCAGAGAGGACTGAAATCGTGGAAGGATCCAGAGTAAATATTCTTGCCTGTTGCCACTTGACCAAAGTACAAACTCACCCACTTTGTGAATCAACTGATTCCGGATTGTATGTAAAAAACAGAAAGTCAAAAAGCCCCAAACAAAATCAGTCAAGCAAACAAACACAGTGCCTATCATGCTAGTGTATTTTTTGATTTGTACTGGAAGTTATTCCTAAATAGGGTTTCCTTACCTTTTCCTGTTCCTGCTCTTTTCTGCATCACATATCCTCCCTTGGGCAATGTGGTCCATGGAGGTCTGCAGGATGCTCAGTGGTCTGCATTCCTGCTGCTGTACTTCCTTGCCCTCTGTAACCCTCCGTGTGTGATGTCTCCATGATGAATGGTAGAGGAAATAGGAATGGCTATGGCAGTCTAGGACTGGCTTCTCAAAATTTGGTCATAGTGTGAGTTGCTATGGGAGGGGTGACAAAACCACTGATTCAGCCTACCTTGTGCTTCCTGTGTTGGGCGGGATGAAGTCCCAGCATTCCATGTGGTGGGGTGGCTTTGGGCTGGTGTGCTGTCACCAGCAAGGATGGTGGTACCTTAAAAGGTGCAGGGTCTTGGTACCTGGGGCTGAGCAGGCACCCCCACGTGGAGATGATGGTCATGGCCATCAGCTCAGCACAGATGGAAGCTTGCTGTCTTCGCATGGAGAGCATCTCCTCTCTTGTCAACCTGAGTCCTGGAGTCCTTGGGGCTGCTGGTGTGTGGCCCATGGAGGCTGTCCTTGCCGAACCTGGCGGCGAGCTGGGTGTCACAGGCGTGACAATCCCTGTCACATCCTCGCTGGAGAGAGATCCTGGCTCCTCTGCCTCCCCTTCCTCTGCCATCACTCACACGTGGTGGCAGTTTGGGTTACCACGGTGTGCAGTGTAGGGCAGTGGTGGCCTGTCCCGTTCTTCTGTGTAACTGTGTTCAGTGAACCCGAGGTTGCCGGGTGCAGCGAGCTCTGAGTGAGGCACTCAGCCAGCCTGGAACACATTCTCGTTCGGTGAGTCAGCGGCTCTCCAGTTCACTAAACCGTGGTCAGCCTTATCGGCCGCAGTCAGCCAGCAGTGGTGTTTGGGGGTTTGCTCGCCCAGGGAGGGGTCGTCGCGGCTTAGACTTATGGCCCCAGATGGTATTTTAGTTTTTGCTTTAAGAGAAGTAAGCTTTTCCTAAGACCCTGTAACACCTTTAAAAGGAAAACCAAAACATGTTACCACCACATAGAGATAGTTTTTATAAAATAACAGCAGTCTTGTATTTTTCAGGGAATTTGATTTTTCTTGGGAATATGGTTTTAGTCATCTCATGTCTCACCAGGTCATGACCTTATTGTACTAGTGCAGCAATTAGGTCTTTAAGTTTCTTCTTCCAGGACATGTAAAAATAATTAAGTGGAGCTGTCATACACCAACTGAAGGGACACATACAAGACCATTTGTTCTGTGTTTCACATTATATCAGTGGATCGATTAAAATGTAATAAAACGCTGTACATGCCTGAAACATTGATTCTTACAGAAATTTTAGCATTTGGAATTTATTCACTTTTATTTTTTTTCAGGGAATGAAAAGATGCTTGTTTATGGGGTCTTCTGTTTCACTTACTGTCTGTATCATTATAGGGATTCTTCAGTAATATTTCAAAATGTCAACTTAACTTTCCCTTCTCATTTCCAGCTTTTAAAAAAGGTTAACATTTTAAGGCAAAATCTGAAGGTGGATTGATTACAGTGATCTCAGGGAGGGAGAAGACCTGCAGAAGTTTTAAACAGTTATTTGCTTTGAGGGTCTTACAAGTTACTGTTTTGAAACACAGAACATGTTTATCTGGTTAATTGTAAAGGACTGAAATGAGATAAACCGTTGCAGCTATGGCTGCAATGCTCTTGGGACTCCTTAGCCTTGTCTCTACTGGGAAGCTAAGTCTTTGCTAGAAATTGTTGGGTTGTTTTAATTTTTCCTTTTTTCTTTGAATGCTGGCGTAGGCTGACTAGAACAGTTTTCTGTAAACATGTTGCTTTGATTTGATACATGCAAAACCTCAAGCTGAATTTACATTTGAGCCAAATGCATTTGACTAGTGAATAAGGAAACACCTTGCTTTTTAGAAAGTACTAAATCATGTATCTTACGCATTCTGGTTTGATTAAGGGTACCTGCAGTAGATTTACTTGCTGTTACTCTGTTTTTCTGGTGAAGAAGGGTGCAGCCTATGAAAGGAAGGATTTTGCCCATCTCTGATGGCACGAGAAGTATATAGTCAGGGATGTGGAGGAAAAGGTTATATTGAAGCTGAGAAGGAGAACATGATAGAGAGTGCATGGGGGGGAGTCACTAAGTGGGGCAGAGGCCATTGATTTGTCAGGGAGAAGGAACAAAGCTTTGATAGGGAAGGATTTATGTAAACAGAGTAATGCATCTTTAGATTTGCTTGTTGAAAGTGGCTCATAATGAGCTGCCCATATGTAGGGTCATGGTGCCTCCACTGCTACATCAGTTGTCTTGCATTGTACTTTTGAGAATATCAGGTTTTTCTATGCAAAACGATAACTCTCAGGCCAGATCCCAAGTTATGCAACTGGATTGGTGTTTGCTTGTGTGTAACAACTGGGTTTGCTCTTAGAAACGTGGTGTTAACATGTTTTACTGGATATGCACAGAACTGCTTGTACGTTTATGTGCATGAGTAAGGAAGGAAATCTGCTTATGGTTATCAGTGGCTCAGTGAGTAGGCACTTAGTTACATCTGCTCTTTTGGGATGCAGTTAAGCTGTTGTATTTCTTTCACCACAAGTAAACTGTAGTCCTGTAAGACTTTCAGAAGCTGCTGTTCTTCCTGTACTTGTTTTGTTGTTAAAATAAAGTTGCAAAATGCTAGTAACAACTAAGTGCCCTTTTTGTTGGCACTCCAAGGAATACAGAATATATTAACAAGAAACAGCTATGAAAAATGCATGAAGTGCCAGGAACTACTGCAAACAAGGATGCTGTAAACAGACACATGATAACCTGGTACATTTAGAGAAAGACTTTTGTTGGAAACCATCAGCCCATCCAAAAAAGAAAAAGAAAAAAAAAGAAACCTCTCTCTTCTTCAGCTATCTACATGTATTACCTGAAGTCTGTCATCTGCTGTTTTATGTTATCTGGCCTAGCAGCACTGCACTTAAGATGTAGTTTGTGATAGCCCATCTTTCTGCATTCTTAGATATGCTTGAACAATACCAGGCATAAAGCTGGTTTCTTTAGGGATCTTCCGATTCATGAATGTGTTCATCTAGCATAGGCTCAGGCTGCCCAGAGAGGACGCTGAGTCACCATCCCTGGGTGTATTTAACAGACAGGTAGATGAGGTGCTCAGGGATATGGTTTAGGAGAGGACAGGGGCAGTTGGACTCAATGATCTCAAAGGTCTTTTCCAACTCAGTGATTCTGTGAACATACAGTCTGCACACAAATATATCAAACTCCATTTTAAAATCAAACTTTTGTTTCCCCTTCTCTCAGGTTCCTTGAGAATGCTTTTCCAGGCCATCATCGTTCTTGCAGTTGTAAAGCCCTGTTAACTCTCAAGGAAAATTTCTATATACCCAACCTCTGCAGATTTTTATTCCAATGCAAAAAAAAGAAAACCCAACAAAAATTCTTTAGCATAAATACCTCTCGCTCCCTGTTCATTTTTGGCTTTACTCTCCTACCTATTACATGCTTACAGACACCTGGTATTTTCTCTGCCTGTTGTTTGACTGAAAAATTTGTATTGTTGCCTAAATCTTTTACTAGTCCCTTGCTTTACTTTGGATCAAAGTAACTAAAACTTGTACACACCTGTCCAGATGAGGTTTTACCAGCTATTGGTATAAATCATATCTATTTGCTCTAACAGTGAAGCTGTCTTCTACTACATGCTCTGCCGGCTTAGCTTTGTCACACTAGTTTTGTTTGATCTGCTAACAGAGCAAACACTTGTTTACAACCACATTTACACCAGCTTGTTTTGTTGGTATTAAGTATGTCATCATGCTTTTTTGCTGTTACTAAGTGTAATCCCATTCCTGTTCTTTAAGTCCTCAGGATCACACAAATCTTCTAGGATCATGCAAATCTTCTGGCAGGCGTCTTTTTCTTCATACTGACTGTGCCTCCCAGCTCTGCGTTATCACCAAGCTTCATTATCACTCATATTTTAATTGACAAGTCAACTAACTAA